>JAQIXR010000302.1:0-34032 GCA_034700825.1 Quadroppia sp. Gr-Ori-00064 | reverse complement strand
ATTGGGCCGACAGTCCGGCCCTCAATGTGCTCTCAACAGTCACTACTGAGGTGTCTGTTCATCGACGACAAGACATTCAAATTATTCAAACTATTGTTCACTAAATACTGTTGTCTCGAATGGACATCAATTGTCTGATTGTTGTGATCGCAGAGTTTGTGGTCATTTAGTGTACAACAAATCACTTGATTATTGCCGTTAAGCAGAGCTACGGTCGCTTGACTTGAGCTGGAGGTCTGGACCGGCATATGGTTTGAACAGATAATTGTCGTCTTATTGCTTGTGTTGTCCTTCACTATCGCCGGCAAATGAGAGCCTAAGAAGTGGTCAAAAAACACATCCATTAATCGATTGCTTACGAAAAACAGTCAATGAATGCATACCTGTATTCGAGCCCTGAATGTGGAAGTTATGACTTCTCGGCGAAGAAGTCGAACACGAAATGAGTGGTCTGTTGTCTGAATGACGGGAGGAATCGCTAAGAGTTCGTATGTGTTGGCCGTCGAGTGAGCGCTGGATTGCCGGCAGCAACAGTTTGGCCACATATGGGTCCTCATCGATGCACTCGTAGATGTGTTCGATGAAATTGGGGGAATGGGAGGACAGACCCGATGTGTGCAACGCATATAAGTCACGGCACGTCTGCTTTTGGCACCTGTTTTGTTGCAATCGTTTGCACCCGTAGTCACTCGAGTCGTCGGTCAGGTAGTACTTATGGGTCATTCGACGCATTTTGGGGCTATCGGTGCCTAAGCCCAGGGTACCCATATTGAGGCCATTGGGTGCCATTGATGTGCACCCGATTAGGGGCTCACAATTGATGACATTATTGACGGGAAAGACATTTGCGATCGTATTGTCCATTGGATGCGATGTGTTGTTCGAGTTATTCATGTAAAGACTGGTCCTGTGGTCGGGAGTCAGCGACGAAGATGGGATCTGCTCTCTAATGGTGTCCACGGATTTGGTGGGCGAAGAGTCGAGACATAAGGGCTTCAAATTGAATGCCGAAAACAATTTTCGATATTCTGACCGAACTTTTTCATTATAGAGACAATTGAAGACAAAAATAAACATTCCTTGAAATGAATTGCTGGCTGTGAACAGGTATGCCATAAACACACTTTCCGTCGACAGGTATAAGAGTCCGAAACTCCAGGTGATGCCCAATAGGAACACCAGGGCTAATGAGCCGCGAATCCAAACCCTAAAAACGAGATTAAAATCCATTTATTGTTTTGAAACAATTGAATGAAGTCTTGAGTAAAGGAAGTCTTACTTAAGATTAGTTCGTCTCAAATCAGAGACGTTTTCGCCACTAATTGAAGACATTTTCGAGAATAGAGTGAAAGAGAAATTCAATACAAAGTCAGTTATCGATAGCTTTCACCGAAAGTCATACAAATGTCAATCAAATCATGCGATAATCAATTGATTCAAAGTTTTTACTGAAATTATTGACCAATTAATTCGAGACTCACTTAATGTTTGTCAGTTTTGTCTGTTCTTTGGTCTTATTGGACGTGATGTGAGGGATGTGTCGACACATAGTTGTCATCGCAATCGACAGGAATATGATGTTAGCCACGAGTATAGCAATCACTGGTCCGACGAACGCCCAAATGAAGTAATTGTCTGATCGGAGCCAACAGTGTTTGGAAGTGCCATAAGACAAGGGGTCGATAATGGCGGAGATGATGACCAAAATGGCGGGCACTCCATATGAGAGCAGATAATACCAATTGATTCGTGACTTTTGGTGATCGAAGACTTCGATTAACATCACATAGAGTTGAAAGCCTTCGAAGAACATCCACAAAAACGATGCCAAAAAGAAGTAATGCAAACCACAGGCGATTAAACCACAGATCAGTTTCACTTTTGTCTCATTTATGCCTAAAGTGATTGAAAGACAAGTTTTGTAATTGTTTTTCATTTGAATGAATGCAATGCAAGCAATGAAATGCGAACCCAAAAGAAAGATGAGTTCAGCGATGATAAGACAGAGGCACAAATTGGTGTGAATTGTCGTCCGAACACTCCTTAAGCTCCTGTATGTCAACAAAATCAATGTCTCATTAATTGAGGATTTGGTCAAAAAGCAATGAAAGGCAATGAATGGAAAAGTTTGATAACAATTAATACCTGAATGAAAGCAATGTAATCAATGTTATGGTAAGGCATACGATAGAGACTGAGCACCCGATCACTGTTATGACACGCAATGCCATCGCATTCGTCGATGAGATCTGATATGAAGTTAATTAAAGAGGTTTTAAAATAATTGAATTTCGAGGGAAAGACAGTCAATAATAACCGGAACGTCGTTTATATCCATCAGAATCGCAAAGTTTGTCAAATGATTGCATTTACATGAGGTGTGCGTTCGGTTTGAGCTCACGGTATGGCATCCCTGTTCAGTCCAGTCCTTGCGCTCAATGTCCCAAAACACACACCGAGGGTTCGTCACGTTGTCCACAAACAGGTGCTTAAGCGTGAACTCTATCGGCTCACTCAAAGGGGTATATCTCTCGCGATTCAAAAGCACTCCAATAATCTCCGAGTTTATGACTCGGGTTGTGTTGACGGGAGTGAGAGCGCCGTCAGGTGTTAACATCACGGGGTAGTTATCAGTGTATTCGAACTCAGGCTTCAAAATATTGGATAACTTTTTGTACATTAAAAACACTATTTTCACTAAACCATAGGGAGAGGAATGTTCGGTAAGTGTCTGCGCCGACAGGTAGAGGCTATTGGAGTGAAGTGTCATTGAATTGGACTCCTCTTCAGACGTGTCGACGATTGGCGGCAAATGTATGCCATGAGTTATGTCAGAAATGGATCGAATGTGCACTGAAAGGACTGAACGAAGAGTTGATTTAATTGAAGACAAACTGAAAGCAATGAAAACACTCACATATGTTGTGATGAGCTCTGATGTAATCACTCGACTCTTGTTTCGTTTCGGCCAAAAGTAATGCATTTCTTTCCAAAGCAGTTATCAATGCATTCGCGGCTGACTTTCGGTCGTTATAAGACAACTCATTCCAAGACTCAGACTGTTTCTCATCCAATAAATTACTGACGATGTCTTGTAGTGACTGTTAGGACATTGGGTCAAAGAATCGATTAAATGCTCAATGAATTGATAGAAGAATTCAATCATACGGTCAGTAACTCTTTGACGACATGAGACCGTCTTTGTTGGTCGTCGTGTGACTCGAAGAGCGCCGCTTCCATCCGGAGCACCAACTGATTGATAATGTCGGACGCCTTGAACAGGTCTGTGCCGAACATTATCTTGTCTTTAGACTTCTTGGACAACTCTTCAGCCAATGAGACCACCGATTGTGAGCCGACATTGATCTGAGTCTCCAAATGGGAGATCCAAACAGAAGAACATTCAGACATATCTGGTATGAATGGCGTCCAATGAGGTCTGCCATTATAGTAAGCACAAGACCAACGCGCCATCCCTTTTGCACCGCCCGGACACGACTGGTTGGCCACATGGCCCGATAGGGTCCAGTTCCAGAAGAGACCTCTCGAGTGGTTTGGGATACAGTGGTCAAGACTGAGGTCAATAACACCGTCGCTGTTGTCATGAATTATGACATTATTTGAATCGAAATTCCTTTCGATATTATTGTTATGTCTGTTCGTAATGATTGCCTCCGAGTCCTCAACTCCTATCCATTTTGGCTCCGATGTGGACGAGTAGTATTGATGAGCGCTGTTATCGTTATTGACATCACCACTGATTATGGGTTTGTCGTTATCTGAGTTAATAACTGGCGTCTCATTATCTGAAATGAGGGGCGGATTAATAGGGGGTGGGATGTCGTTCTCATTGAATCGAGGGTAGGCTCTATATATGGGATCTATTGGCTCTAAATCGCCGTTCGTTTCCATCTTCTTAGAGACAGTGGTTTCCGGTTCACTCGATTCAGAGGACTTGGAGTCCATTTCGATGACTGGAAAGGGATTAATTTGTGAGGGATTATACGATTCCGGAAATATTATCTTCGGATTCGGCGATGAATTCGAGTTTTCATTAATTCTTTCGTTCGATTCATAGGAAGGTATTAAAGGGTTCATTGCATTCTTGAATGGATAGGAGGGACGGGCTGTAGAGTAGGGCAGTTGTGGATAATCTGTGGAAAGGATAACAGAATTATAATTATTTATAATTAAAAACAAAATCGGTTTAAGTGTTGGGAAACAACTGTTGCACACATACCAGGCATGCACTGGTAGTGGGCCTCCAAGTACTTGAGTGTCCCAATACAGGGGTCACCAAACATAGAGGCCGACGCCGGGAGTTTACACGACCTCTTCATTCCACAGCTATTATTGAATTAAAAACAATAAAATTAATTACAATTTATTTGTAATTAAAGTCTCAATATTTTGTATATTTTGTGAGCCTTCGCTCAACTCATACAAAGATGACATACCTTTCCTGCATCACTCGAAACGATCGGTGAGACATACAGTCGACACTCCACTCGACGTTCCCGTTCTCATTGCAAACAGATATCGAGAATCGGCCGAAATTGGCGCGAATCAGATTGATATGAGTGCCCTCTTCGCACACGATCTCTAGGGATGAGCCCTCACAGGCATACAGTGTCCGATATCTGGGCGGTCGGACAGCGGCTGAAAGAGTAATCAATAATGAATTTCATTAAAAATTTCAATTCAAGCGAAAAACTATTTTCTATTAACTATAATAATAATAAAAAGCGATTCAATGGTCAGATATAAAGGGAATCGATTGAAACGAAAAACAATTAAGTCTTCAAAACATCTGAAAGTGATTTATAGGAAATAAATGACAAATTTATTTATATTACTCTCGGATCAAAGTATTGAAAAGTATTGCCGATTAGTTGATATCGAAATAATGATAATCAATGATAACTGTTTGCGACAGAATGTTTGGGAACGGTAGGGAAGGGCAGTAATCTGGTCTTAGGTCTGTCAGCACTGGTATGTAGTGTTGAGTTGCCAACAAATCTCAGTATTGATTGTTAACAACAATAAGAGAGTAATAAAAGAAAACATTAATTGTATAACAAAACGAATTGAATTTAATGGTCAGATCTGTTCTTCTGTTCCCAGAATGCAATGCATTTGATGTGTCAGCCATTCAGACAATGAACAAAACGGTCGATTTAGACACTAAGTGCTCGAACGACAATCAATACCATCAATCAATTGGTCCCAACATATCATATTGACTGTGACCTCGATTTTAAATCACAAGATAATTGTTGTCTCAATCTATCAAACCATTCAATGGCCAAAAATATAAATAAGAATTCAATTTATAATTATAAAAATTAAACAATTATTAACAATAAGTGAATCACTCTTTGAAGAAGTGATGCCATTATTTGATGAGAATTGAGTTCAACGATAACCAAGAGTTTCGGAAATTATGTCAAAGTCTCTTAATTTTACATTTGGTTCAATGTATTTCATATTCAAAATGTGAATCGAATTGAAATCAAACCAAAGATAAGTCAATTAAAGTTAAACCAATTAAAGTCAACTCAATCAGAAGTTGAGGCAAAAGTCTTCAACAAAATTGACTTCAAATTCAATTCATATTAACTATAGAGAAGTGAAAGCTTTGAAATATTTTGAAGCGTTTCAAAAAACTATACACTTTTTTGAGATGTATTTTTCATTACATATGAAAACCTCTAATGAGTGGTCCATAAGGGGGCAAATGAGGGGCAGATAAGAAAAGGAACTGACAGTAAAAGAGAGCAAAATAAAAGATTTCGTGATTTGCAAACAAAATATGAATTGAAAGACGAAAAGAGAGTGAAATCAATAGAGAGAAAAATAAGAGAAGTCTCTGTTTTGTTCAATTCATTTCATTTTGATATGAAAAAAGTGAAATCTCTTGAGCGGCACAACAAGAAATTGATGGCTAATTGACGATCACTGCCATCGCATCACCAATAAATTGAAGGGAAAGGTATTCAACATTGAAATGAGAATAAAATATAACGTATAGTCTGTTGCCATACAATCGCACCAACACTACAACACAAGAGCTTTTTTTGTTGTATTTGAGAAATTTGAATATCAATTGTAATACTTAGTGTTGGATGTGGTGGTTGTGGAGGTTGTGGAGGTTGTGGAGGTTGTGGACAGTTCTCTTTCATTATATCGAAAAATGTAAAAATCCCGTCAAATCTTAGCACTCATACCTCCCTCTCCTCTCCCCCTGCTTTAATTCCGCAACACAAGAGAAAGACGAAAATCAAAAGCAAAATTCAATTTCATTTTTTTCAATTCAACAAAACTTTACTGTATTTTAAACATCAAATATAACTATGTATTGAATGCCAAATACAGTGTTTGAAAACAAAAAAAAATATTATTGAAAAAAATACAACAAAAATGTTTTCATAAATTTTTTTTGAAAATATTTATTCTTCAAAAGTAAAGATCAATTTTATGGCATATTTGATGATTAGATTAAAATCTCAAACGTCTTGAGTTTTATTAATTGTACTCAAAATAACGTCAAATGAGTACTAATTTGCAAAAAAATGCATTTCACTCACAGCCAAAAGTTGTCAAAAAATATATTTGATTTTTTGAGTAAAATAATGACCGAATGACACGTTTGACAGACAGGCAAACAAGTGGTTCAGATATACCGCTAAGCAATCATTATTACAGTGTCACAGAAGATGACCTCAAACTCAAAGGTCTTCTGGAGATATCATTTGAAAAGTGATGCATAAAAACTCAAAGCAATCAAAAGCCACAACAATGAAAGAAAAACGCAAACACTATGTCATTATCGACGGCCAAAACTCGTAATTTTCAGATACCATTAGATGTTGAAGAGTGAAGAACAGGTAGGGGTGGAAATGGATATTTGAAATATATATATCTATGAGTGTACAGGATATGCCAAACACATACGAACGGAAAGTAGTTGAAAAATAGAGTCGAAAATCAACAAAAAGTAGTTTATATGATAGCAAAGAAATGATAAAATTTGATGTGATTTGCAATTATAGTGTCATTGTGTTACAGATGGACGATAATGGCTTCCAGGGCTATCACCCGGCGCTCAGCCAATGCACTTCACTTGAGACCCAATGCCAGCCAAAAAACGTCTGCTCTTATTGTGTGTTTTTTGTGTATATATTTCTCTCTAAACATACTATTATTGTCTGTCTCTCTCTCGCACTTCACTTCAATTTTAAGCTATATTACAATCGACTTCACAATGACTGCAATTATTGCAACCATTGATACTATCATTTAAACAAAGAAAAAGCACATCATTTAAGAGACACAGGAATTAGAGACCATTTCTGTTCTGTTTTCACTTTCAGACAATGTGTGGAAACAGTTATTCACTGAATCAGAAAGTGATTAAAAGTAATAGTATTTCTCTTAAGACAAACAAAGTTAACGATAAATAAATTCAAAATTATTATTATTCAACAATTTTTGACAACAAAATATTAAATATAATTACTTTTATAAAGAAATGTTTCATTAAATATATTTCATTAAAAATTTTCTTTAAAAACACATTCAGCGGAAAATTCTTCAGAGAATAGACTTTAGATTATATAAACTTTTTTTTATTTAATACTTTAAGGCATTTAAAAACATAATTAAAACAATTCAACAAAAAATTCTGATATTATTCATAAAAATCAAAGTCTAATAAAGAGCCCAAAAATAAGAAAATTTTCAACAAAACAAAAATCTGAGAAAAGGCCTATTTTTTGATGAAAGTGAATGAGTTTTTTCTAATAACCCGAAGCAATAAAATTGATTCAATTGTTTTCAAAGATAGACTTCAACTCTAATGAGGTTTTGTATTCTTCTTCTTATCATTTATTTTGTGTTTCATTTTTAAGTTAAGTTAAGAATAAAAGAAGAGAGAGAGAGAGAGAGAGAGAGAGAGAGAGAGAGAGAGAGAAGTTTGATTCAGTAATGCTTATCATCAAAACTATTGGCATTTAATTAAAAAATAAGTGCTTTTAATAACATTGTGAAGAAGTTGAGAGAAATAACCGAAAAAATAAGTTAGTAGTCGAGTGCTAACAGCGCTAACACCGATTGCCACCGAAAAAAGTTCATTACATCCAAAGACTGGTTCATCAGGTTTTCGATGCGGTTATGCAAAAGAGTGAGAGAAAGAAAAAAGAACTTTTTAGCCGTCCCTTCATTTGTTGGTTTGCTTTTAACAGTCTTAACGCTGAGCACAAACTTATAGCACTTGTATGTGTTGTCTTCTATTACTGTATAATTCTATGGCCCGAAGACATAGATTTTTATATATATTTTTCGGATGGCATAAGAAGTTAAGAAGTGATGCGATTTTGCAAAGCAATAACAATAAATCATTTGATGACTTTGTGAGCGATTGTAATAATAGACCAAAAAATAGTGTTATTATAATATCAAAAATGATTGCAAACCATCAAAACGAGTCAAAACTTTCTTTTCATATGAAAAGTTTTCTCACTTTTTGTCTCTCAAAAGGTTTTCACAGTTTTATATTATTAGAAAATAAGTTCAATTTTCATCAATCAATTGAAAAATTTTTCGCATAAATACTCTTTCGATAAGTGTTTTCATGGATTTGAAACACAATGGGTTTATAACGAGAATAAATGATTGTCAAAAAAATAGACTTTCAATTGAATTCATAATAATGTCAATTGAAGGGAAGATTACATTTTATATGATTTGAATCAATATTTAACTAAAAATATATAAATTTCAATTTATTGCCTCGACTTCTATGAAAAAGTAATACTTTTTTCATGAATAATATAAAATAAACTCAACATTCACTGCAATTATATCCGGTTCGGCCATAAACACAACCAATAAGTTATGAAAATT
This sequence comes from Quadroppia sp. Gr-Ori-00064, assembly GCA_034700825.1. Classification (NCBI taxonomy): domain Eukaryota; kingdom Metazoa; phylum Arthropoda; class Arachnida; order Sarcoptiformes; family Quadroppiidae; genus Quadroppia; species Quadroppia sp. Gr-Ori-00064. The sequence goes on along the minus strand of JAQIXR010000302.1, from coordinate 25,128 downwards.
CAATATTATTGGCAAAACATATCTCAAAACATAAACTATAAAATGAAAAATAAAATAAAAATCTATTCATTAAATTTCAGTCATTTTTTACTTTTGAACAGATTTGAGAGAAATTGGTTTTTTTGGAAATACTATATCTAAAAAACCCTAATGGAATCGACGAATCCAATGGCACTAATGGCTCCGGGCTATGCTATATCTAAAAACGGGAGCTCTCTCTCTCTCGCTCTCTCTCTCTCTCTCTCTCTCTCTCTCTCTCCTCCAAATGTTTTGATGAAAAGTCATATAACAAGAAGTATTTGATAGTCATTCTCTAAGTCGCTATTTATGCTGTCTTAAACTTGGAGGACAGGCAGGTCTGGCAGTGGCGTTGATGCGTGAAGCATATGAAGCATAAAACTGCACCAAACCATAACTAGAGAGAAAATAGCATTTTTTTGTGCACGCAATGGACAGACAGACAGGCAATAGAATTGAATGCAATAGCCATTCAATGCCTATTCAATACATTTTTTTGTTTCTTTTTTATATTCTTTTCGTAAAGACTTTCACCGAAGAGTAGAAACGAAGACAACTATTGGTCTAATATTCATGAAAATGATGGTCAGGTTTGCTGTTTATTACGGCTATGCCTCAAGGGATGCATCAAATAAGGGGTATATTTGCGCTTCGTTTGCGATATGTCTACGACATACGAGTGCTCGATAGCTGTTCCCGAAGCACATGACGTGATTTGAATCACAAACCAAAATATATTGCAATAAAAAACACATTATATTTTCGGTTATTATTGACTCAAAAAAAGCAAACAATTTATTGAATTTAAATCTAATAATAAACTAAATTTGAGTTCAATTCTTACCTGAATTAACAACAAATCCATTGAATATTTGATTGTAGAATAAATATAATAAATATAACAAAATTGATTTCATTTTTCTATTTTGGCGACGATTTGTATAACAAATAAAAACTATTATTTAATCCTTTTGCGAAGCGATCGTCGAGTCGTTTGGGTCTGAAATGCAAAACAAATTCAAATATTAGTTTCAATGAAGAAAAAAGTTTTGTTTTTATAATTATTAATAAATCTAAAAAAAGACTAATATTTTTCAATACGATTTCATATCACAATTAAATTAAAATAACATTATTTCCAAACAAACATCTGATGCCATATCGTCTGATCTGACGCTCATTTCATATTAATTACATTTTAAGAATTCACGACTGAATTGGGATATGAGTGGAAAGGCATACAATTGAGGCATTAATGAATTGAATGAACAAAAAGTTAATATAAGGGAAAGCAAACTATAAAAAGAGATGAGAAAATTGTTATTCACTGACCACTAGAATAGGATTAGGAGTGAAATGAAAATGAGTTGTTTTGGAAACGGTTGAGAAGAGGCTTAGGCTTTGTTTTTGTTGGACTACGAGTGCAGCACAACATCTGATACAGAAAAAAAGGAAAGACAGTTAAGAATAATATATCTTTAAGAGTGAGAGAAAAGACAAATAAAAAATTCCGATTTCAATGAAAATTTCATGAGTTTTGGCGTAAAAATACTTTTCGTTTTGAATGAGAAAATCAAATACAGAAGAAATGAGAGGAAAAAATAGATGAAAAGCCGAAGAATTATTGGACAAAAAAGGAGAAAAAGATTGGGAAGTGATGTCAAATGATAACAAATTATAATTCAGAGATTATTCGCCGACTTTGTGCACAGTTATGTCCGTCTGCAATGGTTTTGACTTTAAATCTGTTTCTATCCCAATGTCTCTCTATTTCATTCCATGACAATTACAAATGTTTTTGCTCTGAGTTATTGCTCTCGTATTTATGACAACGTCTACACCAAAGACAGTGAATGTCTTACCCATTGCTATCATAACTGAATAACGCATTTTTGATGAGAAAATTCATAAAACATTACATTCATCTCATTTGACATTAAATTTATATATGAATTGTAATAAAGAATTCATTTTTTAATGTCAGACATCGAGACATTCAATTCATTTTGAATGCAATGCTTTTATAATAATAAGTATATGAATCACAAACATAATTATCATAAAAATAAATGTACGCCAAAATGATTACAACAATAGCAAAGCAAACGAAATGTTTTGTTGAAAATCAAATAAACATTTAAGTAATGCTTAATTCAAAGTGAAGTTCAGTTTTTCAAAAAAAATTAAAATAATAATAACGCGGAAGTTATGATATTTAAAGACGCGATCTTTAGCTATAATTATAAACTAAAGGTTTAGTTATTTGACTAAACTTTGAGATTAAATGCTTTCCTAAACAACATCAACCAAACCATTGGCGGCGACACCAAAAACACGTTTATCTTTATTTCATACAAAAACAAGTCCACAACCAACTGCCCAACCCTTCTATGATATGAGATATTAATGATTTAATGAAAAATATTTGCCAATCATTGAGATCATTGATGAGAGATATCTTCGGATCACAAATCACAGACTTATATAAGGAATGACAAAAAAATTATTAACAAAAATCTCGTTTCATATGAGACACAAGTTTGAGATGTTTTGAAAAATTATTCAATTGATTATATTTATGAAGTGATTGCAAACCCTTTAAATCATTTTCAAATACAAACGAATAATAATTTTTCTTCAAATCCGGAATCAAATGTAAATCTAATTGAAGTGCAGAACAAAGATTGCAAAAAACAAAGTCTAAACGCTTTAAAGTGAAGAAGTGGTTAAAGTCGTATCGAATTAATAAGTAATGAATTTTATTAGTCATTCAAATGGCTTTCAAAAAAAAATAATAGCATTTAGTGAAAGAACAATTTGTGAAGCAATTCGAGTCGATATAAAGAATAATTGAAGTGAAACAAAAATATACACAAAAAACCAAATTCAAAATCCAAGACATTGTGAGAGAGAGAATACGTTTGCGAAAAATCATTTTGATTTTGCATCTGCTTTTGATAGCAAACCATGTTATCCCCGAACAGATAATACCACGCCTTGTGTTATAAACAGACATAGAATGAAAATAACTATAACTGATATAATAATAATAAATTAAATCATAACCTCCGGCACAATCGCCAGTCAAATGAACTCAATTTATTGCAAACAATTTATTTATGAAAAAATGGCTTATTTTTTATAAACTTTTCAATTCAATCCCTATATATAGCCCGGGAACTAATTATTCAAATTAGTTAATGAGAGACAGAGAGCACCAACACGTGTACGGCAGACAACTTTCCTAACAAAGTGTATGTTCAGATCAGACCAATTATCTCTACTTCAGTAAGAGGTCGACAAACAAGTATTGATAACATTAGCCAAACTTAGCAACAAATCAACGAAATCACTGATCATTGAACCAAACAATTAATTTCACAACTTTTACAACAAATAATCATTTGTTTTAATCAAATATTTACTGAACATTAAAAACTAAAAGTTTATTATACTTTGTATTTTGAACTATTTCTGAGGAAATCAAACAAAACACTGAAATAAAAGTAAATTTCGAGCAAAAAAATAAAACTCGAAAATTAGTGCAAGGATTAGATATCGCTATAATTATTATTAATATTGAAAACTCTCAAAATTATAGAACAGAAGCGAAGAAAAATAAAATACTATTTTAAAAATAAATAGAGATTTGATATAAAATTCATTATATGTTTCGTTTTTAAAATTAGATTTCATTTCTTATCTGATGTAAAACTACTTAAACTTTAGAGGAAATCGAAAATTAAAGACATTAAACATTAGACATAAGCGTCTGAAACAGGATTTTGATTAATAATAAAAGCAAAAATATATCGACAATAATAAAAAACAAAACGTTTTTTGAGAAGACTTCGCAAAAAAAAATAAATAAAAACTTAATTCCGAAGAAATAAATTTATTACAGAATATAAGACTTAATTTTTATTTATTATATGTCTTCTGAGAGAGACTCAAACTAATGATCACAAGAATGAAGTGAAGAGAATATAATAAATTGATTTCAACAATAAGAACAAAAATAATGTTTGAGAAGAGTATGAATACAGCGATAGTGACTGAAAGGCAAGGTATGAGTTGGTATGAGTTGTGCAATAGTTTTATAATAAATGATTGTTAAATGATTTGTCAAATTATATTTGGGTTTAATGTCTAACAATGAATGACAATATAATGAGAGAATAATTCAATTCAAAGACAGAATAAGGATATCTGAGAAGAATGGGAGCCAACAACAAAACAGCGCACCGTTAGGTCTCAATCATAATAACAATAAATACAGTAATACTAAAAAATTTCATAACAATGTATTGAATATTATGTGAACAATTGTGAAGATTAAACGCTTTGATTAAATGAAGAAAACATTTTCTGGTGATAACATTGATTGAATGGAGAAGACCTGAAGAGCTGCTGATCAGACATAAGGGATGTTCTGGTATTCAAACACTATTTTTCAGTATTAAGTCTTTTCTGTTTCGTAACGTTTGAAGAGATGATTATCACAAACACATAACACATTTCAACGCATTCATAGTTAACATGTTTTGGCACAAATGATCTCCAAAATTGATAGAAACAATTTTCAGACGCTTTTTATTTTTATTTTATATACATTTTTTTAAACCCATTTAAGTGTTATATAAAAAGTCTGATCCATTAAAACACGTTTTAATTCTATAATTAAATTTTTGTCGAATAGAAGAAGATTATAGTAATTGACAAAAAATAGTACAGAATTGATAATAAGTACAGAATATTAATCTGTGATTAAATAGTTTTATACTTCAAATACATTGCAAAACACTTAATACCACTAATACTATGAGAAAAGAGTTTTAGATCTCATGCGAAAAATCGTTGAATAATAACTGGAACTCAGTTTTTGACTCACTTTTAGTCCAAGAATTTTGATCCCAATATTAACACATGAATAGAAATATAAGACATTTATTATTGTATTTCACACAACAATAGCACAGGAAAATACAGTAGTGCTGTGTCCAAACAATTGGATGCCATGTACTGAAGCGAATGAAGAGCACAGTTAGGACTGGGATATGATTTTTAAAGTCTATCGAAACACAAATGCTATCAATCAGTGACTTCTATCGGAAATCCAGAGATCAGAAGACTCTTTGCTCGAAACGAAATGCAATTTATTATTTGTTTCGCATTTGAGTCAAAAACCAGATCTAAAACTTTTGGCGATTGAAGAGAGCAAAGAGAGAGCCGATAGGAGTGAGTGAGAGAGCACTGCTTTTGGTCCACTTAAGGGATTTCTTTAGTGAGGGCCAAGACTTTCAAATTAGATACGACTAATGAATTCACGTGAAAGTGATCATCACTGAAGCAATTGTGGATCAGAAGAAGTTAAAACTTCCTGAGGGGTAGGGATGACAGTGACAAATGAGAGGGCTTAATGAGCAGGCAGTGGTCAGCACAGGGATAGCTCAAGATATGGGTATAAGACCTTCACTACAGCACACAATATATATCAAAGACAGATCTTTATGGAGTGAACGGCAATAATCACAGCAGGGATGCAATGACTCGAAGAATCAAAACCTAACCGAAAACCCAACCGACCAGTCCTTCAGCCCTTTACTGTTCAGTGTGTATAATCATAAGGAAACCCAATACCTATTAATTACATCCAATGAATGAATAAATCATATCATTAATCAAATCATATGACAACTGAAGGCACAAAAGATTGGCTCAAAAATAACACAAATATATTAGATGTCATTCATTAAAATCATTATTATTTCCAATATTTGGCCACTAATTGCAAACCATTTCAATTGAACAAACGTTTCACTCATTAAATGTAATTTCAATATTCATTGCAATCATTGCAATCACAATAAAACTATCGATAATTAGTGTCAAGGCTTGGTTTGGCTTTGAATTTCATTCACTAAAATCACATTTAATATAATAATTCACAACTAATTGACCGCAAAAGCAAACAAAAACTACTATTGATTACTGTAAATGAAATTCTCAAAAACACATCTACTCTTCAAAACATGGCTGATATGGATATGAATGGAGTGGAGATTATCTCCAAATCAAATAATTGTTGCATTTTTTTATTACTAGAGCCCACACACTCCCAGCCCATCACTGGATACGTAATAGACATAATGATTTGTTGATACCTGTGTTGACACATATCTGGTTTGGACATCCATTGGTTCAGACACAGATCATATCATTCTTAACATTGGTTTTGAGAAAATATATTATAATCATTAAAATAAAAGCCAAAACTAATGGTCCAAACAATTTAAGGGGGTTTGAGGTTTGGACATAAATTAGGAGCACATGTCTAACAACGATTAGCCCTACAAATAAACGACAGAAACACAAGCACTCGAACCAAGAGTTTGGTCTAAATTACAGGTGAATGAAGAGTCAAAACGATGTGAAATGCAATCTAATTGTGTTTCGTATATAAGGACTCATTTCGGGAGTAAATGATTATTAAGTTTATATCAAAAAAAAAATTAAATGATTGCAAAACCCGGAAGAATTGACATCAGATCGAAGTCAGTAATAAATATATAAAATAAAGACTACATTTCAATGTCGATGAAGAGACCATTAGGAATGGTATGGGGAATGATAGCTGAAATTAGTCCATCGATTGGCAAACGATTCAAATGTCAATATTCGTCATGAGATTAATGAATAGAAATAACTGTTTTGTAATTGAATGACCGGTTTGTGGACAAGACATTAGTTGCGAGACTTCAACACTATTTCAATGAACACAACATTTCAATTGCAGTTCGCATGAATAGGGGCTTAATTTGGGTCTCGAATAGAGATTTTTGATAATAATTTTCAAATGCAATAATAGATCGATAAAACCTAATCCTTAGTGGCATCCAATCAATAGGACCTAATGGTAGCGCCAATTGATCCCAACAGGAGTTGAGACCTTTAATGTTTAGCCTACAGTACAGTACAGTCGCAACAGATGTGAAGAGAAGGAAAAGGAGAGAATGAGAGCTTTAACGGCACTCTTATGTATACTTTTATTCATTTTGAATCAAATACATTGGACTGCAAACTATCCCTTAATATATTTTCATATGAAAAGGACTTCTTTGTGGATATCGGTAACGAAAATACTGAACACCAGTCACGCAATCGCTTTAATATTATTAACGCCAATGAAAAAGCATTGCAGAGATAGACACACAAATTGTAACTATTTTTGGGAACAATTTTTGCTCATCTCTTCTTTATTAACTAAATATCACGCGATTTTGTTATTTATTACAACTATTACTCAATTTTTAATTATTTTGATTTATAAAAATATTATATAAAAGACTCAAAATCGAGTCAAAGAAGAAAATTGAAAATAAATTTTATAAATCGATTGATAGTAAAGGAGATAAAAAGGGATAAAATATGAACGAAAATAAAAATAAAAAATCAAATGACAATAAAAAACTGGTTATAAAACTAGCAAAAAAGTGGTGATCACTAAAAGACTACTCAATTGTCGCTCAGGAAAAAAAGTAAATTTTCGTCTACTTTGCCATTGAATACAATTGTCGACAATAAAAACGACTGAATAGAGGCGAGGAATGAGAGGATTGTCTGCTTTTTGCAATTCACAAGTGATTTAAAAATATTAGACAAAATGCGTCTCTCTTTGCAAAGTATAGCCTGAGTCGAGTCAACTGAGCCGATAGTAGAGGGACTATAAGTGCAGAAATGAGCCAAGAAGTGGATAAAGAGAGGGCGAGAAGAGGAACGCCATCAAAACATCATCGCTTCTGGACTTATATGTGGAGAAAAGGTCAGCCAAACAAATGGGTTGGTCTGCTATAGTCTCCCCTCATATAAAGAGAGAGCGAACCTGTTTTTGTACTTTTAAAAGCAATGCTAAAGAAGTTTTTTTGAGCCAAAAATGATTTAAAAGAGCGCCCGAATGTATGGCATTTAAGGGGAGAGCTGTTTGAACGGTACGAACGCCAGACCCGAACACTAAATATAAGTGTCTATTACTGGAGATCCACATAATTATTGCTTCAATACATGTTATCAATAAATATTGGAGTTATATATAAAATAAAAAATTAGTTTTAGTTTAGTTTAGAGTTTATATGTTTTGCCAATAATTATATAAAAAGAAAAACCAAACGAAAGAAGAAAAAGAAATTATAACTTAAGTTGAAGTTTAAAATAGTTTTGCAAAGACTTAAAAAGAAGAAGAAATCAATACATCCGTTAAGTATTGATTACAGATTATGGCTTCGTATCAGTCATTCCTCGACACTTATAATTGGTTTCGTTTGGAAATCGAAATTTTCGACCAAAAAAAGTGGACACAAAAACAATATATGAAACAAAAACAATTTATTGTCAATTTGTCTGAAAAAGACTGAAAATTATATTCAAAACACATTCGTTTGAATTGGTTTTTGCGATAACATCTGAATAGATATGAAATGCAAATCAAAACTTGAGTTTTGTTTTGATGCAAACCATAGGAAGAGTTCATTCACATAATGTTTGTCAAAAAACCCGAAGAATATTCTGACAAATGTTTTGTGTGTAAAACGGAATGGAATTTGCCTTTAAATCGATGGAAAGGGATATATAATTAGTGCCGGCTTTTATACATATAATAAGTAAGTGTAGTATGAGTTGAAAAAACAGTAAAAGTGTTGTAATAAATGTAATAAATTAAGTCCAATAATAATTATAATAATAGTAGTGATTGGCGTCAAAATTTGCATTTAATACAGGGATGGCATGAGTGTAAGGCACTGGCAGTATATGAATGCAAAGCATAGATCGATATAATTTCAATTTGACTGAAGTTATAACAGTATATAATATGAGATCTCACTCTAATTGCAATTCGCAAACACTCGCAATACAATAGAGAGACTCAATTGTTATGAATAACAGCAATACCTGACTGTGCACAGGCATAGAGCACAGGCATAGAGCACTTGTATAGAGCACAGGCATAGAGCACAAAAGGTCTCTCCTCTCTGTTTGTAATACTCGACAAAAATATTTGAGAACAATATTCTGTGAATATATTATTCAGTCTCTAATAAAGTTTGGAATAAAACTTAAAATACATTTGTTATCTCTGTCTAAACAGAAGTCATGTCTTTTATATCTTTCAACTCAAAGACGGAATCAGTGAATAGAAAGTTATTTTCAGTTACAGAAGAATAGGACTAAAATCCCAGCTTTTTTTGAATATTTTTTCATTCCATTGATTTTCAATATACCCGGAATAAAATCGATTATCATTTGAATAAACAATTTGTATATTGAATACAAGTGTAAAATATCGATAAATTATTTGCGAAAAACATTTAATTCTTTGTATTGAATGTGAAAATTATTTGCACAAACTTTAAGGCGAAGAATTGAGTGACAAAATGGTATTGAAATAATAAAATGCTGTAAATTAAGACTACTTATAGTTTTGGTTCTCTCTGTGAATCGCATTCATAAACATAACTCATTGAGTATTACATAATATTTGTGACATTAATGTTATGAATGTTTTACACGAAAACTTCAACACAAAAGTGCATTACATTCAAGGATTGCGTTCATAAACATAAGATATTGAGAAAACACAGAATACATACGACTTCGCCCTAACCTATAATTATTTAACATAAAAAACAATAATTCTTTTGAGACATGTTTTTAGCTGTACTTCAATGTTGTTTAGAGTAAGGAAGGCGTAAATACAGTACTATTCAGTCTTTACAATAAATACAGCCAATAATTGTTATATATTTCTCTTAAAATTCTTTTCCTCTGATTTATTACAAACAATAAGAAATCAAACAATAATTAATAAAATAAAACAAATCATAATTAAAGGAAACGAAATATTTTTATTTTAGTTCTCACAAAATTTCAAATAAAAAACACAATTTAATCCAATGTCTCACGAAATCTGAATTAGATTTTGATATCGGTTTAAAAAATTCACAAAAAAAATCTCAAATATAACGACTTTTATTGGTTTTTGTGTCGATATTCCGACACATTCTACTCTATACACAAAATTCACATTTGATTTACGTTTAGAAAAGCTATGAATATTTGAATCAAAAATATATTTCTTTAATTAAGTCATTTAAATGCAAACAAACAGTATATCCAAACCGTCTCTACTATAATTGAATTGAAATAATTGAGGAAATGATAGACAAAACGAATACTAAATAAAGTCAATGATTAATAATTGATAAATAGTTTGCAATCTATTGAGAAAGCAATTAATGATATCAAATAAATCAAAAATAATTCAAATTATAATCAAAGATGAGAGAGAGAGAGAGAGAGAGAGAGAGAGAGAGAGAGAGAGAGAGAGAGACCATTGGATAAATGAATACAAGTTTGTGAGAAATTTTTTCAATAAATTTTTCTTTCTTTATAAAAAAACTTTCTTCACAACAAAGTTATTGACAAAACAATGATTTCATCAGTGATTGCGAATATTATAGTATTTGCTATGCATTTGAGGCCAAAGAGCACCAGTGGTTCGGAAACTTAAAGCCAATTGAATAGTAAACCGAAATCACGATAACGTTTTTAACACAACACATAAACGACTTTCTCATATGATTTGAGAGCAGAGTTCGTGCAAAATATGAGTTATAAAAATTTGATGCCTTTTGAGATAACATTACAATATCACAAGAAATACTGTTCTCATGTCTAACCAGTCCTTTATTTATGCGTTAATACAGTATTCCTATGCAAAAGAAGTGCCGAACAAATCAAATATAGAGAGAGGGAGAGAAGGGAATGAAATAATAGATTAACTGTTATTTGCAGTTATAGTCGCTATTGCTATTGACTCACAAACAACGCTCAGATGAGAGTTCGGCCAAACATATCACAGACACCGCTCAGTCGTTATGATTTCCAACTCAATGTCCACTCTATGTATGCAAATAGAGTCCGACATTTCCTTCACTAACAACTCAGGGGGTAATTGATAACAAAAATGGATGAAATGACAGACGAAGTACAGAAGAAACAGATCGTAAAAACAGAGGAAAAATATTTATAATTAATTCAAACAAAACACATGTGGAAATGGATTGGGAATGGAGTGAATGAATCGTCAATTATTCAGTTAGACAATTGTGTACAACAAGTAGTGAAAACATAATCACAAATACAATGAATAACTCAATACAGAAGTGAAGGAAATGAGAAAAAATGTATTTTTTTGTGAGAAAGCGATAACTTATGTGAGACTTAATGTTGTGCCAAAACATCAGGTGATATGTAGTGTATATTAAGCGAAAATATTGTCCGATTTCTCGTCAAGTATTTGCCAAAACACTTGTGAAGCCAATCGATTTGTAGGCATTGTATGCCATACCAGCCCTTTACTCGTCTCTCACTCAATAAGCAAAGCCACTCATAGCTGGTCTGAGCTCTCAATTCATTTTGAGCGACAATATTATGAAAGGTCGAGAGAGACGACGGGTTTGGCGAAACGAAAGGCGATTGTAATCACAATAACAATAAAATGATTGACAAAAAATCATTCATTCATTCCATAGTAAATGAGAGCAAAGGACATACGAAACGCAATATTTGCACAACACTTAAAACGAAATTTTGGTTCAAATAAACAAAATAAAAGCTAATTATCATTACTTTTACTGCATTTGCATAAATCAATTGAACTTTTTTCTCGTCTCTATATATCTGTTCAGTCATTCACTGCATAAATGTCTCTCTTTTTGTGATTTAATTATTTTGATTAATGTATACCAACTCTGAAAAACCAAACGAAAGCCTATGTTTTGCTCTTATCCTAAGGCAGAAGAGAAGAGAAAATAAAAAAAATATTCAATACTTTATAATAACGTTACGCACTCACTGCTGGTGCTTATAGAGGATGGGTAGGGCAGGTAATCAAGGGCTCTGGCCATAGAATGTAGCGTAACTGGGGTAGAGGGTAGAGGTGGTCTGGCTCAGGCACAGGCACTTAACAACATGGCTAACAGTTGAAAACAAGAACGAGTTTCTTAACTAACTTTTCTGTTAATCAGGTTTTCTATTCGTTATATATTTTTGCTTTTCTTTTAAACTGAGAGAAATTTTTTTTATTAATTATATAAAATTTATTTTAAAGTTTGAATAAAAAGAAAAATAGTTCCAAAAAATAGTTAATTAGTCCGTTGAAGAACAGCGAGAGAACACGACATGAGCTAAAAGGCAGAGTTTATCAGAGAATATGTTTTCTGTCGTTCATTATATTTAGTTAAAACAAATGCTATTAAATTAAGTCTAAATTAACTCTAAATTGTTTGAGGGTTTGATTAAAGCCAGTGTTGTATCGCTTTGTATATAAATTGATATATAATGCCAACAATTGATGCCTTTCTCCACAAAAATTCATTATTGATGTGAACTATTGTGAAGATATAACAGACAACTACTGAAATGAAGGCATCATTACTTAGGGCTCACATAACACACCAGAGAATCAATATTTTCAGTATTAATGACAGATTAATTTGAGTTCAGTGTTGGCCACAATTATGGGATATAGAGATAGAGTTAATGCAATGAAATGATGAAAAAATGTTAATTTATTGTTACTTTTATTGCAATATAACTTTTGATGGAAAACCAATTCACTATTTAATGGCACAGACATTCAATGTGTTTTAGTTTACCTGACAGTCGTTTCACACCAAAAACGGCAACAAATTTCACAACTTTTTTATATATTAATTGATTGAAGACATTAACGAAATAGTGATAAAAAAATATTGAATGCCAATAAATGGCTATACCTGTGCTTCGCAGTACAACAACACAGGGTTTTCGCACATTAATGCCAAAAAGGTTTTTGTTGAGAACAACAACTTTTGACGACAAATAAAGAGCAAAAGTAAGAGCAAAAGCGAAACAAATATTTGTTTGTAATGCGAGAGAAAAATGTTTGCTTTGTTTAAAACGGAACTCAAATTATTTTATGACAGCTTTAAATGAATAGAGAAATTAACTTCAAATACAGGTATAATAATATGGAAGACAATAAACATTATAACAAACACAAACCTATTCTTTATATGTCGACTATTTTTCATGCAATGAAAATATATAAAATAAAACACAGAAGACATATATCCGAAAGTGTTTTCTGCAATAGTATTGAAAAAAAGGTTTCATTCAAACAGAAGGTAACCAATGGTTTAAAAAATAAAGTCTATTTATTATATTTATTTTGCGATTTAAGTGAAACAAAATAAATGATAAGAAGAATAGAGAAGAAAAACCTATAGAAAAATGGTTTAGAAATATATATATAAGAATAAAAAAAAGAAAAATAAAAAGTTGATTGAAAAGAGAGTATAAGATGTGAATGAATTTATATATATATAAATAAATCACATAAAAAATCTAATCACATGTCTATCAGAGAAAGTAATACTTTTTATATAAATAACTTATAGATCGTATATAATATATATTGAGACAAAATTGAGAAAAACACGAAACTTGTGTAAAACTTGTGATACAGTATTGAAGTATTAAATTAAAAATCTCTGAGACGTTGGGCTAAGGAATGGTGTGTGTGTGTGAGTGCTGTGAGCGCCGAGAGATCAAAACCTAATACACACCCAAAATAACATGATTTAGAAGTACAGTATATATTGAAGAGAGAAGAGCACAGAGAGAATGATTGCACTATTAATTCATTTTTTATATCTTATAAAACGCCAATAACTTTAGAAAAGCCCAAAAACTATGTGAATAATAATTATTATTCACAAAAAAATATAACAGAATTTATAATAAAAATCAGTGATCGAAGAGATGAAGAGATGGCATAAGAATTAACTGATATTAAAAATCTTTTTAAAACTAAAGGCAATAAATTGAAAAATTAATGACAAGAAGCAAAATATCAGTGACGGAACCGATAGTTATATTTAAATCGTTTTAATAAATGATAAAAACTTTTATTAAAGAACTAATTAAAAATGTTTTCTTCATTTATAGACCAATTAAATGGCAATGTATTTGAAAGTATAATCAAAAAAGTATTCATTTTTCATATGAAAGATAACTAAAGCCTAAAATTGAGATAAATATTGAATGAATTCAATTAAAAACTAAAAATCAATTTAAATATTAGAAAACTGTGCGATGAATGCAAAGCATAACATATAAGTGAATAAAGACATTAAAAATATTGAAATTCACACAAAAATATATATAAATCTCAAGAGAGATATAGTATTGGACTTTAGATCGGAATTTGAGTGCAATCTTCAATGAGTTTTGACTTTTGCATAGATATTACGCCACTTCTGGAGCACATAATTGTGAAAATCAAGCTGTGATGCGATGGAGACCTGATTGTAATGTCGGTCACGTCTTCACTCTCTTCATTGAGAGAGAGAATGCATCAGAAATTGACAGCAAAAGCAAACCATAAGATGAGACGAAAGAGAGAGAAAGTGAACGAACGCTCAAAACACTACAACTTTGGATATGATATGTTCTCATCTGTTAGGCATAAATAATATTAAAGGCAAAGGAAAGGCATGTTAGGCCTCACTCTCACTACACACATACAAGGATGTGAACTCTGATGGGATGGCCAACGAATCAGAATATAATGAGATTCTCTTAGACAACAAAAATCTATTAATTTTGTATTTAAGGGAAGATAAGAAACATTGAATAAAATGTAGACAAGTATTCAATTTAAATCATAAACACAACGAAAACACAACAAAAACACAATATATTATATGTTTTAATAATTTCATTGCTTTTGTAAATACGAATAAAGGCTGAGAAATCTGTCCTTAAAAATCATTTACGAAAAATTGTAAACTTAATGAAGACTTCAATTAAATTAAATAAATGAAAGATTTTTCTCATTTCAGACAAACTTTTAAAATTTATTTTAAATGAGAATAACATAAAAATATTGAGACATTAAACGAAATTGCATTTAAAGAAGTAATGTTAGTCTAGAAATGATTTGGAGCCAAACATATGAGAAGACATTTTAGAGTAAATTAAGTAATTTTATCGATTTGTTAACTAATAAATTCAATTTGAATGCATTGCAAACACATTGCAAAAGTTGGCATCAGTTTTGAGGCATTTTTCATATGATTGAAATCGTTAAAAGTTTTGAGACATTAAAATATATTATATATAGTTATAAAGCAAATGAGAGCCGAATATAACACCAAATCAATTATGTAAACCAAATAAAGATAAAATTAAATAATATTCAACTCATATATAATACTTAAATCAAATCTTACAGACAGTGAAAATCGTATCAAATTTCTCAACAAAAAAAAAGTTAATCTCATTTATTGTATTAAAAATATTATACTTACAGTAAATATCATTAGTGAGCGATACGAATGGCTCGGGTATTACACTAAGGGTTTGTTTGCGTATGTCTTCGGCCGTGAAAACTAAATAAATGGAAGAATAAATGATAAAAATGAGAATGAGTTCACTTTTTTTGAAAGTTTCGCTTTCAATATATATAACGATATACTGAATATATTATATAATAATATTATGTATAATATAATAATAAGTTATTACTGGAGTCGAGAAAAGCCATTAAGTTTTGGTATATGTTTGTAGTGATTGCGCTATGAGTGAAACGAACGGAGAAGTGGGAACAGAATGGGAACAGAATGAGAACATTACCAGAAAAAAAGCACTTATATTATCACTTCTAACACATCTGAATCCGACATAAAATAGTCTTAAAATATACAGACGGACAGTATGTTTGTGTCTATGTGTGTGTTGTGTAAAAGATTGTGTTGTGTTCGAGACATTTGTGCCCAAAACCAAACAAAAGTACAGTAGAGATAGTCAGCGACTCGTGTCCGCCAAAGAGAGCACCAAATGGCCACAAATGGCCACAAATGTGTCATAACTGGATTCTGATAATCATAATAATAGCAATGCATTCAACGATAATAACAACAAAAACTAAATATCTATTGAAGAAGTGGTCGAATACTAAACACCAGAAATTTCCGTTCTCTCAACTGTTTGCACAATAACTTTATTATTATATTTACTCGAATATAATATAAGTTTATTTTCTACCAAAAAAACTACACAAAAGGGAATAACGAAAGAGTTTTAAATGAATAACAAATAAATACATATAAGAAATGGTGAAAAAGTTAACAATAAAAAGAAATATTTTAAAAAGTTTTTCTATTAAAGACATAAAAATTTGTGTCAAAAAAACATTCATTTTTATGGATATTAACTACAGTTATGTTTGAATACATTTAATGATTATATTTATAATATTTGATAAAAAAACACAAATTAAACAAAATATTTATTGAAATAGATATCAGAAAAACACAATTTTCGTGTCAATAAATAATTTACAGTAAAATAATAAAAATAAAAATATATATAAAATTCTATCAAAAATTTTTCAAACACATAGAGAAACAACAGTAGGTTTTAGTGTAATAAAAAATAAGAGAAGAAAACTAATAATAATAATGAGAAGTGCAGTAAAAATATTCTGAGAAACACTTGAATAGTTGACGGCTCATAAAGTATTCAATATTAGAGTTAGCGCTGGTATTACATAAGAGGAATCGGTATGTCTTTAGACTTCTCTCTACACTGACTGTCTGTTTACAGAATATATCTTTCGGTTCGTTCTTCAAAGTGTTAAACTCAAAGCCAAGCAAAAAATATTTTGCACATTTTGTGGCTTCAGATGAAGGAAAACAGTAACAAAAATGTGGAGAAACAAAGAGCATATGCTTTGCTATCGTCTGCTTATATGTCAAAACTGTTTGGTTCGGGTCGTTGTCATTGCGGAGGGAATGCCATCAGAATGATAGCTAAGCCCTGAGAAGAGGGAGCGAACCGGCAGATGAGGACTGAGATGGCATAAGAGTTGTTCGCACTCTATTTAATCTGAAAGACTTGACATTATATTTATAATTTCGACCATAAATGCTATAAAATGCCATAAAATTGATTAGTTTTTGTGTTCATTCACACAAATGAAAATATTTGCCAATTCTTCTCATTTTATATAAAAGAAAAAGAAATTTCTTTGAAAAATAAAAAGCAAAGAAAAGAGTCGTTTAATTCAATGAAAAACTGTATTTCGCTTTTGTTAACAGAAATTAATGAAACGTTTTTTTGTATAATACCTTAAAATGCATTTAAAAACAACACAAACAATGTTTGCTTCCGAACAGTTGAGGAGGAAATAAGAAAATTAATTCTTTTATATATTTCGTGAAATATTTTTACTTCAAATTTAATGTTTGAAAAATTTTCAATAAAAAAGAAGTCAAACAAAAGGAGTTTATTTTAAATGAATTTTTGAAATTTATTGTAAGAAATATTATGAAAAAGTATAGCAAAGATATATTTTTGGTGTCAATCAATAAAACTGATGACAATAAGTGTTTGAAACAAAAGACAATTACTGTAAGAACGAACTGAGCTCTGATAGGCGAGGGAGAGAACAGTAGAGTAAGTAGTGGTCGACCGAAAACATCAACACTAATAATAAATCATCAAAAAGTAAAAACAAAATCCAAAATAAAATTATTTATTGATATTTGGGAAGAAGTGAAGGAATGGGAGACAAAAAAAGAGAACATTTAGAAGAAGGGAAATAAATGCAAATTTCAGACAAACTAATAGAAATGTAACCATAAAAAGAGCACAGAATATAAGACATAAATAAAAACAAAAACTAAATAATAAGAATCATAAGAACAAAGCATTTGATGAATGACTGATAATTGAATTTTTTTTCATTTGTCTAAAAGGTTTGCGAAAAAAATAATTTTTTACTTCAAAAAAGAGTATAATTTTTTATAAAGGGCTTAAAAAGTGATGAAAACATTGCATTAAAGTCTGAATGAGAAGAAAGTGAGAAAATCATAAAAAGAAATAAAATAAACCTTTCGTTTATGTTATAGTTTTTATAGAAGAAAATATTGTAAATAAACAGAACTAGAGTTTCATAAAAAAAGTTTTCATAATATTGAAAATAATTTAGAGAAGACTTAAAGTAATAATATTTAAATAAATATTTTTGCGTCAATTTTAGGAAATGAGAGGATTTTATTGAAGGAAAAAAACTATGAAAAAAATAATATAAATAAATATTATTTAAATGTAAATTTGATGCAAAAAAAAAGAGGAAAAGGTGTTTAGTTTTCAAGATATAAGAGAAAGAGAAATAAATTTGAATTTTTATTTCATTTCGGATCAAATAATCGCAAAAAGAGTGTAAATATCAAAACGAATTCGCGAAACCTTAACGAAAGGTCTAAAAACTCAATAAAAAATGTTTAATAAAACAAAAAAATATGTAATGAAAACAAATTTATAACTTCTTTACTTCGAGTGAAGTCAATAACAAAGAATTAGAAAATAATTAATTCAAATATTTTTAAAGCAATGACTCGATTAGAGGCCAAACTGAGTGCACAAAAAGAGAGTTTAATTTGAATGTTGAGTGAAATATAACATTAAAAAGAGGGAAATATAAGAGAAAAATGTGTTTTTTTGGCTCGAATATAGTATGAGTGCCAATGAAAGGCATTTTGAGCTCAGCATGAAATCAAAAATTGGTAAAAATACCCCCCAATGAGACAAATGAAACGTTTTCGGTGAATGAAAATTGCATTTATATATAAAGAACTTTTGCTTTACAATGAATTACTGCAAAACACTGAAAGTAAGACTTAGTCTAAACGTAAAAGGACTGTAAGTTTGAAATATGAAGATTCGAGACATCAATACCAACCCAATGGTTGGGGAGACTCAAAAGTACACTGAATATAAAAGAGATCAACGATTGACTGCACTCAACAGTGGTGTAGATCTCAGGCCAACACAACAACAATACTTCTGATCGACATTCAAAACACAATTTCAACAGATATTCAGTTATATCGATAGAGAGAAAAATGAATAAAATTTTGCAAATAAGATAAGAATCAAATGAATTGCAAATAATAAATAATTAACTAATTATTCTTTAAAGCCAATCAAAGACAAAAAAATATTTATAAAAATGAGTTCAATTTAAACAAAAAAGTTTAACTAAATTTTAATAGAATTAAAAATTTTTGATTAATTAAAGGCTACATAAAAATCATTAATAATTTGAGCAAATATTTGAAAACACAAATATTGAACCATTGGTTCCGCCACTTAAGTGCTGGGGTTTGTTTGAGAGCATAGGAATAGTGAGAGAGAAGTAGTGAAAAGAAAGAAAATTTTGGTTCTTTTCAAATAGCAATCACTTTTAGGACTGAAATTTGAAGTACGGCTGAGAGAGTGTCACAGAAATTGGCAAAAATACGAGCCATGAGTTCAGCCCATAGTATAGCCATTCTCGGACTCAGTTTAAACTCTGTTAAGTCTCTGAGGTCTCGAAACGCCTTCTTTGACAGCAGAAAAAAAGAGAACTCATTCTATGTCTGCGCTGAGAGTATCGGCAAAAGAGTGGGTCTCAAGAGAATGGCTATGGAAGTGAAAGGAGAGGAAAATCTAAATTAAATTGTTTGCCAAAAAAGACCACTATTTCTATGATATGCTAAAGAGCGCCAAAAGAAGCAAAATATGCGTCAAAATCCTGAGATTTTGGGGCCAAATGTCTCTTAAATATATTCTTTTGTCATTACTTTTGAAGATTAGTATAACTCGTGAATAAGATATGAGACCATTCTTTGGTCTATTATTTGGTTGCGAATCAAAGCATATATTTATGTAAATAATTATAAATAACAATAATATTATGTTTAGACATATTCTTAGGAGAAATTATTTGCAAAAAAATCTCATTATATTTATAATGTCTGGGAGTTTGAGGCGAATAAAGAGGACATAAATATTATGATGACATGACTTCCAGTAATATTCAATACATTGTAATTGAAGTCTAATCTCATTATTGTTAACACAAATACAATGCAATCTAAACAACAGTCTTTTTTCGCTCTTTTGCTCTTATATTCAATTCATGTATAAATAAAAACATTTAATAACACAACAAAACGGACAGAAAATATAGTGTATTAAAGCAAAGCAATCAATAATATGAAGAAAAATATATATTCAATGAAATGATTGAATGCATAACAGAATAAAAAAGTCACAGAAAAAATCATTTATTACTAACAAAACAAATGATTCACAAAAGAAAAAATGAAAAAAATTGTGAGAAATAGATAAAAAGGTAATGAAAAAAGTGAATAAACAAAACATAATAAGTTTTTTGTGAATATATATATAAGTCAACAGACAATGAAAACACTTAAAAACCTCCAAATCATCTCATTTTGAATTAATTGCGAAAATAAACTCAAATTCATATAAATGTGAAAATTATTCAAAATAGAGATTACTTTTGTATACATGTATTCGTTGTGTTGAATACCAACAGAAAAAAAACTCGAGAGACAAACAACCGATGAATAAATGAGACGAAAAAATATATATTCATTTGATTTGTGGTCCAAACACTGAACAGACTAATAGTTTTTGATGACTTCTTGTGTGACTATTTCAGATCACATCCCGAATTGGGACTCAATTTCTAATTCAATGAAATTTTTTTTTAGTTTTTTATGTTATCTATTATTATATTAGACATGAATTAGTATTCCGTTTGTGTTCACATCTTTGCACTAAATTCAATGAAACGAGTGTTTGGTATTCGGGAGGACAGTCTCAAACGGCCAGAGCCCAAACGGCTGTACAATAGCTATACTAATGATTAAATACATACAGAGAATGAGAGGAAAAAAACACAGTTTTAACTCAAATAAGAAAACATTTAAACATTTCTCTCATTTTATCAGAAAATGTATTCATATTTTGGGCCAAAATTAGAAACAATTATAAGTAAAAAATTAAACTCATTTTCATTACTCAATTCAATATGAAAATAACTTTTTAATTAAAGACACAAATAAAACAAAAAACAAAACTGAAAACAAATATCAAACAAACGATTATTAAAATAATTATCAAATAAGAGGAAAACAAAACCAAAGAATACAATCAAAGGCTATAAATAAAACTAAATATGCATTAAATTAATGGTATTTAGAGTTCAAAAACACTTTTGGGTTTGGGTTTTTGGGTATGAATTACAACAATATATATATTATTGTTAAATATTATATAAAATAAGACTTAATAATAATAAATGAGTTTTTCGTTTGCATTTCATTTGCTTATAAAAGAGATGTTTAAAAAAAAGTTTATTTTTTATTAGTTTTTTATTTTGTTTACTATATATTGAGAGCAAAGATAAGACAAATATAGCGATAATTATGTGATATCTTATGATTTATTGGTCAAAAGTTGAGACAGTTTTCAATGCAATAATTGAGACGATTATTAACTCACGATTTGATGCGAACTTCCGTTCAGTTCTTCAGTATTCAAATGGCATCTAATGTCTGCAAAACCACTCTTTGAGATCAGTTCACATATAAGAGATTCACTCGAAGCCAATGTCAGACAATTTGATTCAATTTTCTCTTAGTGTCCATTAGTTTTGACAATTGGTTCACAAAATATCATTCAGTGATCAATGGATTCATTCATACATTCAATCAAATCGTTGATTACTTTAGAGTTGAATTCATTTAAATAACAATAAAATATTTAAATAAATTTTCAAAATTGAGTCCAAAATAAATTATAAAATCCAATACAAAAGTCTCAAAAACTCAATCAAATGCTGAATAAAATTAAATGAATTTTTTTTGCTGAATATTTAAACAGTTTTTTTCATTCAATACTTTTAATAGTGTTTTGCAAATGATTTGCAAACAAATGAAACACTTTTTTTTGAAAACTTTAAATTATATTCACATTTAATACACATTTAAAAGTCTATGAATCGATGGCAACAAACACTTCAAACCGATTACTATAAATGACAACTAATTTTTGATTTAATTTAAAGTTTAAATAACTTTTGTTTTGCTATTGAAAACTTGTTTCTCAACAAACATACAGTTTGTGTGAATCAATGAAACGCTTTATTCAGTAACGAAACGACAGTTCGCTGTGAATGCATTCAAAGCACAAACAGGACTGAAGTGAAGACTCAATGCATTCAATGCTTCAATACTTTGCCAAAAGTCTGCCTAATACATGACAATCAATTACGTCCAACAAAACCATTGCTTCAAATGTCATGTTTTGCATTTAAATCATTCAAATTCATTGCATTTTGTGATTCAATTTAGACCAAACACTATGTAAACTCGATTTGATCTGAAAATAAAGTTCATTTGTTTGTAATATAAAGCTATAAATGATATTAAATGTGAAAATTGTGTAACGTTTCTAATGAATAGCATTTAAAACCACTGTTTGTAAACAACGTTACACTAAAAGTGCATTATTTGGCCCTATGTTTACACTATCAATGGTTTCATTGGCAATGAATTACATTTGCCGGCATTTACTCGTGTTATGTCTTATGTGAAGAGATTTTATTGTAAAGATCACTGATCTGTTGCAGTGATGTTGGGAAGTGAGAGCACAGGTATGTCGAGGTATGGCTTATGTAATGGAAAGGTATCTTTGGGTGGGTTTGGGTTTTGCAATGATTGGTAAGGAAGGGAATCAGTGGCGGAACAAATTGATTGTCTCAAAGATGATAACATTGAACAAAACCATTGCTAACAATAAGACCATTAAAATGTAAATCACTTTTGCATTGAATTGAATGCAAAACATCGTTTCAAATGCAAACAAATGATTGCAACAAAAATATAAGTCAATAAATAATAATAATTTGATTTAGTTTTTGTTGAAAAATAACAAAACATTTTTAAAGCACAACTAATTTGTAATGATTTACAGCACTGTATGAAAATTATTTGAATAATAATTCATATTTTAATGCAACCATTGGTCAGACAGTCGTCTGTTTAGACTATAATACATAATATATTTCATGATTTAAAATGAAATTTATTTAAATATAAATTTCGCTTTCGTTGCAAATGATGGCCAAAAGTAGGGTTGGGTTTAAAGTACATCAGAATTAATGTTTTGAATTGTTTGCAACATTGCATACATTTATTCAAAGGCATGCATACAATGAATACTCGTTTCGACAATTCTTTATGAAAATTACCCGATTCTGTGTCTGAGCACATGTTTGCACAGTTATGTGTTGTGCACAGAATGCGTGCATTACTCTAATTGGATGCCACTCTCTCTCTCACACACAGACTGCCTGTGCTCTCGAACGACCTAAGAGTGCTCCACTCTCTGCCTTCTCATCCCTGAGCCAACACTCATCATAAAGATTAGTCTAAACTACGAAACACTAAATCAGAGAATACTTTAAAATTTGAGTTTTGTTTTAAACGAGAAAAAATAAAAACATTGAAATGTTTTCTCTGTGGGAAAGGGAGGAAAGGGGCGATTAAAAGATCAAAATAGGCTACACAACACCAGAGCGACAGATGAACCGACGGTTCAGATGTTGAATGCATTGGTTTATGAGTTAGTCATTCAAACGATCCATAACTGAGAGACTGAACCAGAGTTTCGCGAAATGAGAGACTCTGTTCCCAACTGCAAGAGCACAGTATGTTTTTGGTGTCTATAAACCTAATGTGAAAAATGCATTAATAAAGAGAACTACTTGTAGTCGAAGTAACAGTTATGGTGTTATGGATGGTCTGAGCGCTCTGTTCTGAGCACATGTAGTCTTAAGAAAATAGTGAAATGTATTGAAAAACACTTTTATGTCTGAAATCAATTGAATGACAGAAAAAGAGACCAAAAAAGAGTCCAAAAGAGAAATTGTGAACAAATACATAAAATCAATGATAAGTCTACAGAAGATATCGAAAAAATAGTGAGCAATGATTGAGTGGAGGACTGAATGTATGCATCATTACTCCAATGTATATCTCATACAGTACTGAGTCTTAAGATATTTTCCTAAAATCAAAATCAAAACCCAAAAAATAGATCCGATTTTCTCCACCAATTATTTATGTATTACTGTCTCAAAAGAGATGCAAAAATTGATTTTTGAATTTAAGTACTTTTTCGTTCATTTTATTTAATGTTTTAAAAAAACTTTTTCCCAAAACTTTTTTTTTCTGTTATTCATTAATCTTATGACAAAAATATATTTCTCTTTTTCACTGTTAATGAGGACAAAAAAAAGTTTATAATTTGTTACATATTTTGCTTAATTGTTTAGTTGTTTATTAATTAACAGATCAATAGTAAAGTTAATGTTGAACACAACACAAGCCAACTGTGCCACACATTGGCATTCATTTCTCTATATTCCACGACTTTATACATTATTTTCACTTTTCTTTCTAATCCTTAA
The DNA here is from genome assembly GCA_034700825.1 of Quadroppia sp. Gr-Ori-00064. Classification (NCBI taxonomy): domain Eukaryota; kingdom Metazoa; phylum Arthropoda; class Arachnida; order Sarcoptiformes; family Quadroppiidae; genus Quadroppia; species Quadroppia sp. Gr-Ori-00064. The sequence goes on along the minus strand of JAQIXR010000302.1, from coordinate 677 downwards.
TTATTTTCAGTCCAAAACATTAGACTATTTTATATATAAAGAAACACAAAATGAACTCAATTTTGGAATAAGAATAGCAAAGGCTGTGCAATATAATGTGAAAGAGGATATACTTTTATATACCGGTGCTCTTAAGCAGATGTAATTAACTTTTTCTTATGTTCGAACAATACATACAATCAACCGATTGGTTGGCATTCAGTTGTGATCATTAAATACTATACTAATTGAGGACAAAAAATGTCGAATTAATTAAAGTAGATTTGGATTGAAATAATACTCAAAAGAATAGCTCTTTTGCACAAAAAAATAATTATCAAATCGTATAATAATTTTGTTTATATTATAATGATTTGTGAATAAAGTTTTTCTCATATATTTCAATAATGTTATAAATATAGAAAATCTGAATAATATTAATAATAGAAAAAATTGATTAAATATTTTGTTTGTGAATAAATTAAGAAAATATTTCTTTATTTTCGTTTATGTTTTATTCAGAACAGAATCAAAAGTAAATAATTTGATTGAATTGGATCTCAAGTAAAAAAGGGGTTCAATGAATGAATTGCATTAGTTATGAGTAAATATGACATCAATTTGTGAAGATATGAGACTTTGTTGCCATTGACTACACATAAAATCAATAATTTCTCGAACTTTCTTTTATGACTCAT
>JAQIXR010000301.1:0-34158 GCA_034700825.1 Quadroppia sp. Gr-Ori-00064 | reverse complement strand
TCCTTGGTTGTCCTAATAGTAATGAATGTCCTTGGTTGTCCTAATAGTAATGAATGTCCTTGGTTGTCCTAATAGTAATGAATGTCCTTGGTCACCAATGGCTTGGTTATCCCAATAGCACAAAGATTTGAATGAGTTTTGAATTAAGCGCTAATAACAAGTCATTCACTCATTGGTTGTAATCATATTTGTTGTGAATTTCATTCATTTTGTAAACATTTGATTATTTTTAAATAAATGGTTTTAAATATAAATTATAATTAATGGCAAACCTCTTGAGAGTGGCTTTGAAGCCATTGAGTGCTTTGAATGCAAATAAAACAACATTTATTGCAATAAGAAATTGTAATTCAATTCAATTGAATAGAGTTTTGATTGAAATAACAATTGTTTTAACATTTGTATTGAACTCAAAGGCGGATGGATTAGGGACTGGAAGCCCGGACCCACACCCAAGACCCAGGAGGAAAAGGAGGCCGCGGCTAAAAAGTATAACCTCATCCCTGAAGACTACGAAACCTATCCGGAAGGGACGGGATATGGAGACTACCCGATGCTGCCCGAAGTGGGTCAGGACGCAAGGGATCCGTTCGAGGACTTTGATTATCACTACCGGAGAAGAAATTTTGGAGAAATGGTCTCAAAATGGTTTGAAAGATATATTCAATAGTAATATATTTGTGTCCAACAGTTGCACAAAGACTATGATGTCTACACTTCCGACCGATACAACCCTAACGAACAGATCGGAGTCACTCCGTATGTCTCAAATTAACCATTCATTTGTTCCACAATTGACTTGAAATTGTCTTCAGCTTCAAAATGGTTGCTTCAATTGTCGGCATTTTTGTCTTTCTTTGGGCGGTAGGACTTATCGACGACTTCTTTGATTTGAGGAACTCGTGGCCACTCGTACGCCTTCACTGTCTTTCATGTCTTCTTCTATTATCTTATATATTGTTTATTCCAGAAACCAAAGCAATACCCGAAGCCAGGGGTTATTCACTACACTTTCGACCCCTTAGACTGAAATACATTTGGTTTTGTTTAGACATAAATAGTATAAAAATAATTAGTAATTAATTTTCAATAAAAAGTTTTGTTTTGATTTCATTTCATTTATTTAATGAGTATTTGTTTCACAAATCAATTGAAAGTATATTTAAATATTTATTATGAATATCGAAAAAAGGGTTAATTTTGGATTATTTTGAATTAAGGTTTGTATGAATTGATTGGTTCCTCAAATTGGCCACAACTCTGGCCAACGCCTCGGCGTTCACTCCATTCTCTAATAGCTTGAAGCAAATGGTCAGACATTCGGGATCTAATCCTGTCTTCAGAATAGTTGACATTTCGTAAATAATTTCCATTATCTCTTTTGACCCCTTCTGGCGCTCATCCAATGGTGACATCAATCTTGTGCTCAATTCATTCAAATCACATTCATTTTCATCCATTGCTTTCACAATCACTTTAAGTGTATTCAAAGGCAATCAAATGATAATAAAGTCTTTGTTTTGGTTAAAAACAAATATATTTTTGGATTTTGTCGACAATTGTTTGTATATAAACATAACAAACAAAACATTCACAAAAACATAACAATATTTTCATTTTGTCGATTCCCTATACGTTTGACAAATAGTATTACTTAAAGACCCAAAAACTGTTACGTTATATATGAATGATATTCAATTCATGTCTTATATACACGTGTTTTGAATTGTTTTCAATTTGTGTTCAATTAATCAAAAGACAAAGACATCACTTAATGGCAGACACATTGAGTGACGACTCTTCAGATTGGAGTTCTGCTGAAGAAGTGGAAGATTGGACACAAGATTTGGCCGAAATATTGTGTTTATTTTGTGTAAAGACATTCAAATCAATTGATGAAACTTTGATTCACATCCAAAATGACCACAATTTAGATCTAATCCATATCTTCATTGAAAACAATTTCAATTCATTTGATTTCATAAAATTTATTAATTTTTTGCGATTAAATAAATGCAAAGACAATCAAATCACACAATTGATTGAATCCAAGTCTTATGATTCCGAAGAGTTTATGAAACCAGTCTTAAGTGACGACCGATTCCTTACTTATGGTATTTGTGAACAGTTTTCAAACACTTTATAACACTATCTCTTTTGCAGACATCGAAAGCAAATCCAATGATTGCAATGAATTGATTTCAAACACAAGTTATGAACAATTGTCTCACAAACAACTGGTTCTTAAGTTGAGACAATCTGAAGAGCAAACCAAAGCACTTGAAAACCAATTATCAAATATGAAAAGTTTGGTAAATAGTTGTCTGTCTGAAGATATAGTAAATGAACCACAACTGGATGTGAAATACTTGTCCTCATCTGAAGACTCTTATTATATCTCTTCATATTCTCATTATTCCATTCATTATGAGATGTTGTCCGACGAGAGCCGAACCAAATCCTATGAGACGGCGATTACCAAAAACTCCAATTATTTCAAAGATAAAACCGTTTTAGACATCGGTTGCGGAACTGGAATATTGAGTTTGTTTGCAGTCAAAGCCGGCGCCCAATTGGTTGTAGCCATAGATCAAAGCGATATCATATATAAGGCAATGGATATCGCGATCGAAAACGGATTAAATTCGAAGATTAAATTCATTAAATCGAAAGTCGAATCAATTGATTTCAAATCACATGATTTACCACAAAAATATGATATAATTGTCTCCGAATGGATGGGATATTGCCTTCTCTTTGAAGGAATGTTAGACACAATATTATACGCAAGAAATAATTTTCTCAGTGATTCCGGTGCTCTTCTCCCCAACAGAGCCTCTCTCTCGATGGCAGGCATTAGTGATAAGCATAAACTTCGAACAAATCGAGTGCTGTTTTGGGACAATGTCTTCGGTTTCAAAATGACTTCAATGAAATCCGATATCTTAAGTGAGGCTATGATTGAAAGCATATCCAAAGAGGCCATAAATACCGATGTGTTTGTTGTCAAGAGTTTTGATTTAATGGATTGTAAGGTCGAAGAGACTCATGCTTTTGAGACACGGTTCCAATTGATCTGTAAATCTGATGAACCTTTGATTGCATTCATTGTTTGGTTTGATGTCATGTTTGACATTCACTCCTTTGAACACAAAGTCTTTCTATCGACCGATCCTTTCAGCGAAAGCACTCATTGGAAACAAACTGTCCTTATGTTAAAAAACGCCATAATTTGCAAAATTGGTGACAAAATTGAAGGGAATATAAAAGTGTATCGAAATCTAAAAGACATTCGGTCTTTGATTGTCGAAATCGAGTCAAATCGAAACGATAAACAAATTTATTATTTATCTTAAAAATACAAATCTTTTTAAATGAAAACATATTTAAAACTAATAAATGTATTCATTATTTCATTTCGTGTCAAACCATTTGGTTTTCTTCGTCTTTTTCACAGAATTCATGTCTTCATTAGCCATAAAAATGTGTCTCCTTTTCTTGAAATGCAAATCATGTGAATCTTGTGTTTCATTCATTTTGGGTTTATTTTGTTTTGTGTTTTGTTTTCGTTTATGTTTTAATTCGTTAATTATTTTACTCTTATTTTTTCCTTTGATATTTTTTCCTCTATTTTTCAATTGTTTTTGAATTTCTCCAAATTTTCTATTAATTTTCGGAGCTTTTATTTTCTCATTCGCTTTGTTTGGTCGCGACATAAGTCCACTGTATTCTATGGACTCTTCAGCCAATGGTTGGTTCAAATCAGTCTTCTGTTGGCTATTACTCTTATTGGCATTCATTCGATGCTTTTTCTTATTCAAAGCCACCTTATTTTCAATGGAAAACTCAACGATTGGTCGCTTCTGTTCCGTAAAAATGTTTGGATTGTTATTCAAATGTCTCAATGATTCCAATGCGTGGATATGTTCTGTGAACTCAACGAAACCAAAACCTTTTGATTTTCCGAAACCTTTGCCATTCTTTGGCCGATCGAACATAACTATAGACTGAAATGAAGATCAATATTAAGAAAATGAGAATTAAATATATGAATCAAAACCTCAATTATTTTAGCCTTTCTATCGTTGACAGCAGTCATGAAAAGTCTTCTTAACTGTTGTTTGTCGTAATTGTCGGGAAGATTATGAACACAAAGACGTGTCTTCGACACAAAGAAGTGGTTGTTTTGAAGCATTTTTCGTTTTCGAGTTTCGAGCTTTAGATCGAATATAAAATGAATGACAAAATGAATGATAAATTAATCGAAAGACAAACCGATAATCGTTTGGAGAGATCTGATTGTGAGACGCCTTCAGCCGCCGGTGACTCGGGATATATAAGCCCTTCTTTAGCTAAAAATAGGTTTCGTTTGTCCCTATCTTTGGTTAAACGCATAACCAAAATGTCTTTTATTTGACTTCGAGTGCAGGCGAGTGAAAGAGTCAGTTGTCTTCCGTCTAAATATAAGCCATCGTTTGATTCCATTTCTGATTCCAAACACTTCTTTGCGTCCGATTTGTTCTTAAATTTGACAAAAGCCGTTCCCTTCGAGTGCTCGGTCTGTGGGTCGACACATATCTTGCAATACTCTGTTTTACCGAATTGTGTCATCAATTGATTCAAGTCTTCGACAGTCGTCAGAAAAGAGAGATTTCTCACAAATACTGTCCGTTCTTCAGAGGCGTCGCTCAAGACTTTAGGATTCAATTTCTTTATATTATCTTTTGGTTTGCATTGATTGTCATCAGAACTCATGTCTTCATTATCATCGCTTTCCCCATCTTTTGGAGAAGTGTCACTCTTTTCAATGGATTCGTTTTCGCTGTCATTGTCTTCCTTTTCTTGAGAATCGATGACATTATCACTGCTTTCAACCGAATCAATAACATTGTTATGGCTTTCAAATCGCTTTTTAGCCAAAGCAAAGTCAACAGCAATGGTTCGGCCCAAGAGTTGGGTGCCGTTCAAGCCTTTGATGGCTTTGAGAGCACTCTTGATATCATTGAAATTAATGAAACAAAAGCCAAACATTCGTTCATCTGATTTCTTGGGTATATTTACTTCAATAATGTCTCCAAACTTTGAAAACTTTTCTCTAATTATGTCTTCATTTGCTTTAAACGAAATATTTCTCACAATTATTCGACTTTTTTTGGATTTCAAAACTCTTTTGAATTCCTTTCGTTTCAATCTCTTTGAATCTGGAAATCAAAACACAATTAAAACAAGAATTAAATCAAAAATTCATTTACCGTTTGATTTAAAATCCATTTTAAACTGAATAACAAAATCAATTCAATTCAAAACACATGTTAAGAATTCGTACACAAATGACGTCAATGATTGTTGGAGTCAATGATTGGTTGCTTTGAATGACGTAATGTATGTAATAATGATGTAATGAAGGGTTGATTTGATTGAAGAGCGAATCGAATATCAAATAAAAAACTATTGAAAAAATGTTTTAAACAATTGTTTTTTAATCTAATACTTGTATCGCATTTCCGCCCCTTTCAGCCAAATATACCCCTTTATGAACTGATGTTTGATAACTGACACCAAAGCCAAAGCCAACACAAGTCTAGTCTTTGATCTAATGTCAAAGTGTTTGGAGGACTCGACTCGAGTTAATGTCTTAGTCATGGAATCGAATGGAGTCTCAGATAATGACAATAATTGTGACGAAGAGTCCATTGAAGACAAGAACGACAGAAATGACGAGTCGTTTGCATCGATTGCTTCGTCAAACTCTTCACCCGAAAAGTTGAGTCCATTTGAGTCGAGATTTGACATCACTTTAGGTCCGAATGTCACCAAAAATGGAAATATTGTTGTCTTCGAAGTGATGTCAACGCGAAGTGAAGACAACCACAAGTTTCATGTCTTGAGACAATACGAAGACTTTGAATATCTTCACCACTGTTTGACTACTGCCCACAAGACCTATGGTCTGATTATACCTCCCATTCCCGACAGACCTGCGATTGAACCCGAATTGGCTCAACAGATGTCTCGCAAAGAAATGGGCGCTAACTCTAAGACCTTGATTGGGGATCAGGTGAACAAAGACTGTTGGTTCTTGCAGTACTACCTGCGCCTTATGATCAGACATCCCGTCTTTGGGGCCAACAATGTTTTGGACACTTTTCTCACCGAAAAGGAAGCGCTTCCGAGACCTAAACTCAAGAAAGGGTTTGGTTTTATGTCTAAAATCACCGAATCTTTTGATAATTGGAAATATAGTCATAAGGATTGCAATGAATTTTTCCAAAAGGAAAGGGATTTCGTTAATGAATACACTCTTCATCTCAAAGAAGCGTCCGATTCATTGGTCGGAGTTATTAGTGGTCGCCGAAAGTTGGCTGAAGTCTTGGGACACTTCTCGGCGGCAATGAATCTGAATTTAGGGGACAATAAGTCCTCAAGAATTGGCCAAAGATTTTGTATTCTATTCTCAAAAGGATTGGATGATTACAGACACTGTTTGGGTGTTGTCTCTCATAACGATGAGATCACTCTTGGAAATACACTTCAGTTTTGGCACAGATATCATGACTCGCACAAAGAAATGCTTTTCAAGAGAACTAATCTTCAGATTGAATACGAAAACGCGAACCGAATGTTAGACAAAGCGAAAGCTCATAAGAAGAAAGAGTCCGAAGAAGTGAAACTAATGGCTGAAAAGGCGTTCGAAGAGTGCAGTGAAGTCGCGGCTCAAGAGATCAAGCGATTCCATCGACAACGCATTGAAGCCATTGCTCTAAACCTCAGAAAGTTTGCCGAATCGCAGCTAATCGTCGCCAAAGACATCCTTTCCATTCTTCACAACTCTTTGGATAATCTCAAGAGTTTCGAAATTCAATGAATCCATGGATTGATTGAAATCTAATTATTTATAAAATTGTTATAAAATATAATTTATTTATTTGTTTATCAATTAATTGTTTTTATTATTTATGACTTAAATTCAATTCAATGTATGTCTCAAACTGTAATCCATTCCAAACAAACACATTATTATTGAATGATTTTAATTAAATTTACAATAAATTAACAAAGTTTTCAATTCCTGTATCCGTTCACCACCGATGACACTGTAGTCCGGGTCATATTGGGTCAAATCGGGTCATGTACTCACATTCAGACACTCAATGACCGGTATTTGCATTTAAGTCCTATTTGTGATGAAATCAATCACTGAATCAATGCTTAATTTTATCTGTTTTTTGACATAAAATGTCTTCGAATGAAATAATTGATCAAAAATTGTCGTTCATTAATGAGAATGCATTTAAGACTGTGTGAAAGGTCAGGTCAACGGGACAATAGTTATGACTGGGAATGACTGTTTGCAACACTAGTGTTCACTAGTGGTGTGCAAAGTAGTGATGCCATACCTGAGCCATAGTGTGGGAAATGGCGGCATAACTACAGTTGAGTGCCGTTAAGTCAGCCCTAAGTTCGGTATGAATTGATTTATTTCACCTTATTTTTAGCATTTATTACTCATTGTCACCCTTTCTGCCACTCCTTCACCACCTCTGCCATCAGTCCATCGATTGATTCAATGATAACTCACTTAAACACAAATCTATTATTTCTTTGTTTGTCATTCAATTGTTTGTCAATTGTTTACAAAAATATTTTTAATTATTTATAATTAAATTCATTTAATAAACGAAATAAAATCAAAACATTTAATGAAATTTGGGTTTCATTAATGAAATGAAATTTTTAAAAATGTTTTGAATGAAAACAATTGTTTGAATGAGTTATCAATTGATGGCAAAACTCTTTGACATTCATTTGATTTGTTATTCAATTCTTAAATCCAAAGCAAATAACATCTGAAGAGAGGATCCGAAAACATCTGGAAGTCGACTGAAAGACAAACAATGAATGATTAAAACAAAGACAAAAAGAGATTATTTGAAACTTCAGGCAATAAACGACTCATTTATTTATCGGAACCGAAACAAAGCAAACCTCGAAACCAACCCTCGAAACCAACCCCTGATTTGATTTTATATATTTTATATTAACTGTAATTAAAAGTAACAAAAAAAGTCTTCAACGAAACGCGAACTCAAAAGGATTCAACATTTGGGCCATTGATTTGATCATCACTTTTGACATTGAAATCAAATGTCTTTTAATAATTGATTTGTTTAATAATAATCCAAACGAAGCAAAAGTCGACACAAAGTTGACATCATTTTAAGAAACTTTTATTTTTTGAAACCGACTGTGAATTACATTGCGATATATCTGGACTTATGGCTAGTCCTCAGTGGAAGGTATGTGTCATATGTGTGATGCCATGATCTGAGACAGTTGTCACCCTTACAGCCCTTCCAGCTGCCAAACAATCACATGAATCACTCCAATCACGACAATACAAACACCGGACTGAATGCCTGCACCAGTCGTTCATTGCTCTCATCGCCTAATAATGTATTTTCAACCAAAACCAATTCAAACGATTCCTCCAATTCTTCTGGAAGTGCCACTCAAGGCTTCAGAGAAGCCGGAATTGTCGAAAAACTGGTAGGTTTTGGTCTTTCGGTCTTCTGTTCATTATTTAACATTTGGTCGCTTTTTATCCAACAGTTGGCCTCTTATGGGTTTATACAGTGCTGTGAACGACAGGCGCGTCTATTCTTTCACTACAGGTATGAGTTGTAAAATACAAATATTGCCCCTTAGATAATGACGACTAAAACTTAAAGGACAGGGGATTGAATATTAAGGGTTATTTAGACATAACTTATGTTTGGGAAAATGTTTCAAAAGTCGTAGATATTATATAATCCAATGCCTAAACCAATGGTTTTTTTGTGTCACTTGTAGTCAATATTCGGGAAAAAATATCGAACACTTGAAACTCGGAGATCCGGTTGAGTTTGAAATGACATACGATCGAAGAACTGGTAAACCAATTGCCAGTTCTGTGGTTAAGATAACTAACGAAGCATTTATGGCCGAAGAGTTAACTACTGAACGCGTGACCGGTTTTATCACAGCAGAGCTGAGCAATGAAAGGGAAGGGAGGGTCGCATATGAAAACAGAGGCGAATGTTTTTTTCTTCCTTTCTCTAAAGACGACATCGATGACAACGATAATCTCAATTCTAAAGACAGCGTCACTTTCTATATCGGAACTGATAAGAGCGGAAACCTTAGGGCTCGACACGTGAAACTGGAGATACCGACCCCTCAGAAACATTCGGGAGTTGTCTGTACTCTAAAGGACTCTTTTGGGTTTATAGAGCGCTCGGATGTCGTCAAAGAAATCTTTTTCCATTCATCCGAATGTAAAGACTTCAAAGACCTCTTACTCGGAGATGACGTCGAGTTCTGTATTCAAAGTCGAAATAATAAAGAAGTTGCGGTTGGGGTCAATAAACTAACTCCCGGTTCGGTCGTATTTGAAGATTTATCGGAACACTCATTTACGGGACGGATAGTGAAAACACTGGAGCGCCAGACCTCTCATTCCAGCTCAAGACTAACAAACTCTGGAACGCCTACCGATCCCTTTCCTGGACGTATAGCTTATAACAAAAATGGTGACGAAGAAGAAATATCTTTTGGTGACCGGGATGTCAAAGGAGAGTATACTTTTCAAACGGACGATTTGGTCAGTTTCCAGATTGTGACCGACAGAAGAGATCGCTTACAACACGGAACTGCTGTTCAACTCTTGGAGGACACGTTCACTGTCTCTCAAGAACATAGAGAGCACGGATATGTGGCCGCACTTAAGGTTGTCATTAGTTTTGACTTTTAGTCCAAAAGATAATGAATTTTGAAATGATTTTAGGATTATTACGGATTCATAAAGTGCTGGAACAGAGAGGGGACGCGAGTCTACTTCCGCATCAGTGAAATGCTTGACCCAAACCTTTCCCTTAAACTCAACGATGAGGTCGAGTTCACTGTCGGCCCCGACCTGTCATCAGTTGGACGACTGCAAGCCCTGCGCATAAAGCTATTACCCGACGGAACTATCTTTAAGTCTCTTCTCTCTCCGACCAAATATTCTTCTCAAAAGACTTTGTCGAATGGGATGTCGTATTCGCACACGTCTTCTGATTACTTCAAATCCAATGGAATCGATACCGAAAGCTACGGAAAGTTCAATGAATTTCCATTAATAGACTTTAATACAGAACTGGAGACCGAGAGGAACGGCATTCCATCGCATGTCGACAAAAATGATAGAAACACTGATGGAATCGTTGCCAAAAGCAACTCATGGTCTGAAATATTGTCTCAGTTGGACATCGGAACCAATATGTCTGAAGCAAAAACTGATGTCAACAATGATTTATTGACCAATGCTTCCACTTATGAGAGCGACCAACCCTTCCCCCAACAGCCCCTTAAGCCTATGCTTTTGAATGAAACAAATGACGAAAACAATCAAAACACCGAAAGTGTGTCTAAAGTACGAAAAGATTCCAATATTAAGACAAATTCTTCGAATTCTTTACGAAATGTCAATCAATCGAAAAACGGAACTAAATTTTCAAGTCGTGGATATGTTGTGGCCCTGAAGGAGACGTTTGGATTTATTGAAGAAGAGGACGGGCAAAGAGAGCTGTTCTTTCACTATAGTGTATACGACGGTAATATAGATGTCCTGGAATTGGGACAAATAGTCGAATACAACGCGTCGTTCAAGAACTCGAAACTCACGGCTCAATCGGTCAGAAAAGGTTTGGTTCGCAAACAAACCGATGAAATCAAACCAGAAATCATGACCGGAATTGTCACCCGAACCGTTCGCACCTTTAACCCGGAACAGAATGAATACACAGGTTTAATACGTGTTGTCTCCGATGCGACCAACAGTTCTATGGAATGTGAAGACCCGTCGGAGTATGAGTTCAGTGTCATCTCATTGGCTGACATCAATGAGTTCGTCCAAAAGGGAGATGCCATCACTTTTCAGATTGGTTTCAACACTGCAGCCGACAAAGTGAGGGCCGTTCAGATCAGACCCATTCGTACCAAACATCAGGTATTGACGCTTTGATTAGCCATCAGACCCTTAATTGTCTCTCTCTTGACCATGAATTAGGGCACCGTTGAGTGCATTAAAGGAAACTTTGGTTTTTTGAACTACGAATCGAACGATGAAAACAAGAATAACATATTTTTTCATATCTCTGAAGTGAAGAACAACTCAAACCTACAACCGGGAGATTCGGTAGAATTTGTTATACTTCATAGTCAAAGGACAGGCAAATACTCCGCGTGTAATGTCGTTAAGATCGGTGAAAAGCCAACTGTAAGGCCTGAACGACTGACTCGCGTCAAAGTAGATGATTGCGGGCCTCGAGTTGTCGTCATTCGTAACCCGAGAGGACCGGACGGAACCAAAGGCTTCAATGATAGTCGTGCAAAGAATACTGGAATCGCTAGCAATTGATTGAGAGAATGGTTTGCGATTTGACGGCAACTCTAATCGAATTGATGTCTAAACGACTTCTACTTATCTATAATCAGACGAAAGAAATGTTAAAATTTGTTCATAAAAATGATTTTTCAGTTTGGGTCACATTTTGTATAAATGTCTAAAAGAGTGTAAATTTGTTATAATTTTCTCATTTCTTACTTTTTTGACGAAAACACAAAGAGTGAAAAATCAGTTATTAATTGGCAATCGATGTCAAGCCATTCGACCCATACTTTTATGTTTTAAATATAGAAAACCCAAAACTCTTCCCTTTATTACTACTCAACGAAAGAATTCTTAATTTTTTTGCAATTTTATTTTCATTCACTTATTTCACATTCAGTTGAACTGATGTAGGGTTTGAATGTCTGCCCGACTGTGCCTTTCGCTCAATACTATTAAGTATATATTGCTTCTTATGACCAATTGCTAGTCGACTACCCCTTAAGTCTAGCCATCGATCGCCACAATTATATCACATTAACTCCAATTACTGTCAACTCTAGCCTTCAATTGTGAGACAAGACATAAGACATACAAACCATTCATAATAACAAAACTTCGATTGAGATCTAAAAACAATTCTTCAATGACTTCAACGAACGAAACATTTTATGCAAAATCGAAACAATTTCGACATATAATGAATGACTGTATTATCATATGAGACAAAAGTAAAGAATGTCAACAATTATTATATACAAGAGTTTTATTTCATTCTTCAGACAACTGTCCAAACTGTCGGTTGTGGACAGGGGTTCACATCAAACAGAATATTCATATATCAAATAATTTACAAATTCTGTAAAAACGGAATATTTTGCCATAAATTAAACGAAAGGTAATTTAAAATAACGAAAGGATGGACCTTCTAATGGACCTTGGTCATCGTTTTATGTCTGAAATGAACATTAATTCAATTTATCATTCATTCATAAATTGCTTTAATGTTCAAAAATAATGGTAAAATTACTGGTATTTTACTCATGCAATAAATTGAAATTTTCGTCAAATATACAACTCTTTGGAAACTCCCCTCAAATGCAATGTTTGCAAACATTTCAAAAACATTTGATTTTGTTTTTCAGTCATTAATTCATTTGCAATGAATTGGTATTTATTTGTCATTTGTTTTGAATATAATTTTTAAATAATTTTTATCAAAAGGTATCCAAAAGTTAGACACTTTAAGACAGAACTCAATGGGAAGTACTGTTCGGCCAAAGAAGTGGTCGAAAATCCATTGAAACCATTGATTGTTAGCCAAACGGAAAGTAAAAAATTAAATACAAATAAAACGCCGAAACCATTGGTTGAGACAAAGACAACGAATACTTCTTGGAATGGTTTGGATCCGCTTTCGATGGCTTTGAACTCACAAAATAAAGCCGAAAACAATTCAATGAATACTTCACTTGATTTCGATGTAAGCCATAAGACATCGACAAAAGAAAGTCAGTCAACGAATGGCTTTATAGGAGAAGACTTCGAGAACTGGTCTTCAATGAGGACATCAATACTCAACAAATACACCACTTCTGAAAGGCTTTCCATTAAGACCTCATTCCTGGCGGTGGGAACCAGTGGTTCGGGTGTGAGCGCCGGTACTTCCATTGTGAGGAGTTCTCAAAACACTTCAGTGACAGACAAAGTGAGACACAGATTGGAACAGTTGGATGACTTTGAAGAGGGGTCGGTCAAAGAGATGCTAAACTTGACTCAAAGCGAATACGTTAACCGAATCGATGAACTCAATGTCGCTCTTCACGAGTCTTGGAATTCGGACCAAAGAGTGAAGGCGTTGAAGATTGCCATTCAGTGCTCGAAACTGTTGGCCGACGTCTCAGTCATTCAGTTCTATCCCTCAAAGTTTGTGTTGATTACCGATATTTTGGATAATTTCGGTTCTTTGGTATACAAACGAATCCACTTAAAGGCCGGTTCCACTTCTGTGACCATAGAGTCGGCGCGCGAGACGTGTAGGAACTGGTTCTATAAAATAGCTTCGATTCGTGAGCTGATCCCAAGATTTTATGTCGAAACGGCTATTTTGAAAGTCTATGGCTTTTTGATTAACAAAAATGAAATTCAAATAGAGTTTGAAAAAGCATTAAAACGATTAACAAAAATGATTCGAGGAATTGGAGATCCGTTGGTTGGGGTCTATGCCCGAGCATACCTGTGCCGAGTCATCATTCAGATAACACCCGAATCAAAAAACATATTTCATGACAACTTCACTGACTTTTTACAGTCTCTCAATCAGGTATTCAATCAATACTTGCTTTCAATATAGCCTTCACTAACAAAATGTCAATCTGTCCGACCCCTACCCCTACCCGTCCTCTATAGCTTTCCTCACCTTTGGTTCAGCAAACGCTATCCACTCAAAGAATCGATTATTCCATTTATTATACTCTTTTTACCCCTGCTTTGGATTGGATTTTGTATTGTATTGCATATAAGGCTCCGATAAGTCTTCTCAACCAAACGGTCAAACAATTTGAACAAACGTTGAACACAAGTCCAGAAGACAGCTCTTCCCTAATACTCAACTCACTGTTCACTTGCTTTCCGTCCGAATTGATTACTTCAAAAGCAATAGAATTCTTAGAATTAGTCAAAAGAGTCAATAAGAATGTGATTAAAGATAATGAAAACACAACTGTTTTTGCATCAGTTTATCCCAAATATGTTTTGGTCCGAAATTTAGGCATTTGTTTGAATTCATGCCACAATGTATTGCTTCAGATGGAAGACAAACACAAACTCTTCATTTTGAACGAAGTTTGGAAACTAATGAACAAATTCAGACAAAACACGGAATACATGTCTTGTGTTGAGGTTTGGATTGAATTTGTTGTCAAACACTTCACTCTTCGAGAAATTAATACACTTTTGGGTGAAATAATCAAACGAATGCAACCGAACCGGGAGTTTGAGAACCACTACAACCAATTGGTTGAACTCATGTCAAAAGTGGTGACTTTGAGTCCAAATATCGACTTTTCATCACTTTTCGCAATCAATAATTTTATGCCATTTTTGGATTTACTACAAAAAGAGTCGGTGAAAGTGAACGCCTGTAAAGCAATTGTCGGCGCTTTCAACAAGAGTTTGGATCAAATGATTGAAGACAACGAAGACGTGACCACTTCTGATCCGGTTATACTCAACTCAATGACATATCTTTGTAAAGCACTTCACGATTCGGTCAATGCTCTCACTCTGGAGGACGAGAGAAGACAAATATCACAATTAATTATCTCATTCTTAAGGCACGTGTCGTTTGGCCGAGACTTTGAGTCTCAGCTCAACCACTTTGTCGACTCGAGAGCAAACTTCTGTAATCTCGAGTCTGTTCTCTGTTTTTTGGTTCAAAGAGTGAACACTTTGGCGATGGAGACCAGGCGTATAGTTAAGGGCTATCACACGAAGAAGACCACATCGTTCGTGAGGGCATGTATTGCCTTCTCTTTCATAACCATTCCATCACTCGATGACGTGATAATACGTCTTCAGCTCTATATATCAAGTAGTTATGTGTCGCTAATCAATGGCTGTCTTCCACAAACCGATTCATTCCTCAAAACTGCCATAACTTTGATCCAAATGTTGCCCAAACACATCGAATCCAGTGATGGAAGGCCTAAATCTACCGAACCCTTTCTCGTGTCATATATTTCTCAATTATTATCCTTTTTATTATTAGTTCCGGTATGTAATGGATGTCTTGTTTGGTTGATCTCTAATTGCAATGTTGTTGCCATTGAAGGACAACCCCGACGGCGAACCCCTTTATCTGTTCAAAGGTCTTCTAAATGTGATCAACGAATACGAATTCGACTCCAATTGTGATAACAAACCATTGATTCTAATGAATTGTCTCAACTTCGTGTCGACGGCATCTCAAGAGTCATATCCCTATCACATAAGCAAAAGTCAGACAAAACTACCATTTATTTAGTCATTAAACCATTGATTGTCTACTAATAGTCGATTCAAACGACACTTTATATGGAAATGACATCCAATTCATGGATCAAATTCAATCGTTGGGTTCTGTAGTGTTATCTCAACTCTTGGATTATCTCAAACAACTCGGAGACGAAAGAGTAATACAATTGGTTTTTGTCTAATATTTTCAAAATTGTTATCTTTTTCTAAAGCAATACAAAAGACAGTCGTCTTTGGCTTTGGATCTGTTTTGTCGAACCATAGCTTATGGAGACTTCGAGTCTATGAGTAAACTTCTCATCAATTTATGGCAATTGTCTAAAAAGAATTGTTCGCCAGATATCAGACAATCAGTTAGTCTTTCATTCATTTGACCCCTTTGTGACCCCTCATGACCTCTCATGACCTCAAATGATATAACATTTTAATGATTTGTATTTGAATTACAGAAAAATGCTTTAAATTATTTGAAACTAAAGGCAAACGAATCAAAAAGTTGTGCACTTTTGGAGCTATCGATGAAATTGAATGAATGAATGAATTCATTGAAATCACAATAAATGTTAAAATAAATTAATATTAATTTACAATAAAATAAAATTATTTTCAATTATTTTTATCTTTAAGTTATTGACAAATATTTGAAATATTTATGAAAATCAATATTTAAAGCATTTTCTCAGTTATTGTGAAATATTTTTTTGACGTTTTGTTTGAATTCAATGAATGAATGAATGGTTTGTTTTGTTAGAAATTTTGGTTTTTTATAAAAACATATTTTCACTAAATTAAGACACAATCAATTGATCCAAAGGATGGCAAGTCTTAAGCAGACACCCCTGACCTGTAGCGGACACACCCGTCCTGTAGTGCACCTACAGTTCAGTCCAATTACCGAAAACGGATATTATTTGATCTCTGCCTCAAAGGGTTTGATAAATGTTTTCATTTATTTGATTTCAAAACAATAAATAAAAGTTAAAAACCCCTTAAAAACAGATGGAAAGCCTATGCTCCGAAAGGGGGAAACCGGAGACTGGATCGGGACGTTTGAGGGGCACAAGGGTTGGGTTGAGTTGACATTTGACTCTTTGCTAACATCTGGTCTCATCTATAGGTGCCGTTTGGGGCGTAGCACTCAATAGTGACATCACCCGCGCAGCTACCGGTGCCGCAGACTTCTGTGCTAAGGTTTGGCCATTGAATCCTTTGAGTGATTAATGTTTGCCATCAATTGATTGGTTGTCAGATATGGGACGCCGTTTCTGGACAAGAGTTGCATACTTTAAGTCACGCACATATCGTTAAAACCGTTGACTTCAGCGCCGACGACAACCTTCTGGTGACCGGAAGTAACGATAAGTTGCTCCGAGTCTATGATCTCAATCAAATAGATTCCGGTTATCATTATATCAGTGAATGTCTTATAAGACAATAATTAACCATTGATTGTATAACAGATCCGATGACATTCAGCGGTCACTCCTCTTCCATAAGACATGTACTTTTCGCCAATAATTCAAAGACTCTGATCAGCGCTTCTGAGGACAAGACAATCAGATTTTGGGACAAAGACTCGAAACTTGAGATTAAAAAATTGGATTTCAGTTCAATTCCATATAGTATTGAACTCTCAAGAGATTCAAAACTACTGTCCATTTGTTATGGAACTTATGTTATGTTTTGGGACATGGATTCGATGAATAAGATCAAAGAGTTGAAAATGCCTACACAAGTGCTGTCCTCAACCCTACACCCGGACCGAAGTGTGTTTGTCTGTGGCGGAGAAGACTTCAAAATGTATAAATACGACTACAATAACGGCAATGAAATTGGTTTGCAATTCATTAATGCATTCATTGTTTCATTCATTCATTTTTTGCTTCATTTCTTCATATTTTGACCTCAGAGTCATTCAAAGGTCACTTCGGAAGCGTTCATTGCGTTCGCTTTTCACCCGATGGGGAACTGTATGCCAGTGGTAGTGAAGACGGAACTCTTAGACTATGGCAGACAACTGTCGGTCAAACTTATGGTCTTTGGAAATGCATTAATACTGAAGACAACGAATCCAACGAACAAATGACTAATAATGAAAATCATATCAATTCTAACAATAAATAAGTTTATATTTATTCAAAAAATTGTTTTTAAATAAATTTATAAAAAATGAAATATTCTTTGAGTTAATATATATGTCATAAATTGAATGCCAATTGGATTCGTCCGTTCCCTTACCAACCCCTACCAAACCAAGCATTTAATCTGACTTTTGATTTGAACACAGGTGTTGAAACTACCTGTGCTTGTGTTGTTTGGGTGACATTCAATTATAGCTATGAAGGGGTTTGAGGGGCAGAGAAGAGATACTCATTTCCGGACTCATTTCGACAAAAAGTCATTCATTTTATACATTCTTCGAATGAATGCCTTTTTATATGTTTTTTATTAAAAGTTTTTATTTTAAAATAAAATATTGATTTTGTGATCGATTTTTAAACAGTTTTATGTCATTCAAAACATTTATATTTATTCTATGATTTCATAAAACTATAATTTCTTATAATAAATGACAAATTATGACATAAAGAGAATATTCTTTGATATTATTCTTTCATTTATTTTCAGTTCTAATATGTGTTGAAAAGTCTTAAGAATTTGTAAAAAATCTCAATAAAATTTGTGCTTATATTTTGCTTTGGATTAATAGTAACTAATATTTAACTGTTTGTATGGTATGTAATGTAATGTTAAAACTGATTATCATATAATATATAGCATTACATAAAAGGGTTTATCAATGATTTTAACTGAATTTAAATTGAATGTTGTCCTGTTGTCCTTGGTGCTATCATTCTCTAATACGAGGTCAATTGACTGAAATTTGACACTCATTTCATTGTCAAACAATTGTTTATTAATTGTACAAATGGTTTAATATTGAAATTAATCTTTTGCTCAAATCAATGGAACCAATGGATCCAATGGTGTCCAACATTAGATTTTGGTTCAATACCTGCTTCGGTAAAAGGCATGCAAAATATGTTCCGAAAGTCTAAGACTGTAAACGTTGGGCAAAAGTCTTGAAATTTTATTTAAAATCTATTAATTGTATTAAAACACAACTCAACGACTTCTCACTAACGCTAGACTTTGAAAGTCCTGTTCGTTTAAACTCTTAGAGTTGACTTGATTTCGAAAGTCACATAAATTGTTGGACATTTAAAGTCAAGTCTAAGACCTGTTCTGCAAAACTATATCGAAACCCAAAACCCAATGCCTTTGAAAGCATTTGACGTTTGAATCAAAAAATTTTACAAAACCTTTGATACCATTAATACTTATTTACATGAATCACAAAAGGCTTGAAATTGTGAACAATTTAAATGATATTCATTTGTTTCACTTCAAAGTCGTTTATGGTATGAAAAATATAATTATTTGTAAATAATATTAATGACAAAAATATAGCAAACGTGACATTCATTCAAATTATTCACTGAATAACTCGAATGAAATCAATTGTAAAGCATTTCTAGATTTTGTGGATTTTATAAATTTTTAGAAAATTTTTTATTTATATAATTTAGAAATAATTGTAAAATTTTTCAATAAGTATTTGTAAATACTCAGTGGTGTTCTCACCTCACCTCACCTCACCTTGATCAAATAGTAATGTTGTGATGAATGGTATATAATTAGAATCATTTCATATATAAAAAGTGAAATTATTTTCAATTATTTGATAATATTTAGCATTGATTTGTACTGCACTCAAAGGTATGAGATCTCAACTCTAATCCAGAATCCAATTAATAATAGTATGTTTTGTATTGATATAGACATGACATTCCCTTCCGATCAACAATCAAAAGTCATTCATTCAGGTCTAGCCTAACAAAAGGCTTTTCATCCCATTCCCAATCAATTAGTGTTTTATACAATCAATAGATCTTTCAATGGTTTGAAAATTTATTAACAAATGAAAACTTGTTGTCATTATTAATGATATTTTATACCAAATGCAAAGTCAGTCATAAATTAATACATTTTAGTCGTCTATAACATAGACTCAAATATTATGGTTTGCCTCAAAATAAGTCTATTTGTGATTTACAGTAGAAATGAATGAGAATTCGTTAGAAACTGTTTTGAATGGCTTTTGACAAATCTGTACAATAAATATTTGAAGGCTTGGCCAATGGGTTGTCACACCCGACTCTCACACCCGACTCTTTGCTTAAAGAAAAGCTTAAAATTTCCAGAAAATGTTTACTCAAAGCATTACTTCGTTTAATAAATAGTGAAAAAGCAATAAATTATTCATAAAATCACAAAATAATGATTCACTGAATATAACAAAGAAGTAACAAATCAATGAATATCTGGTCAAATATGTGCTGGAATGTCCTGTCCTGTCCTCAATCTTTTACTACTTTCCCATGCAATATATGCGCTCCAATATTGTCTTGGTTCTTTCACTCATATTATTATAAGACAAATTGAATCTTAATTATAGAGACATTACATGAACGTTGAGTTCGTGTTCACAACATGTATTAAATTTAAATGAAATCCAAAACCGAATAATTTGTTTAAAAACTCATAAATAATAGTAATTTGAAAGTTAAATAAATGTAATGATTGGGCAAATAGTGTAAAGCAAACCATCTATTGCTATAACATTGAATACACCTTAACCTCTATATCTAAACCCAAATTCGATTTTATTTGCTTTCAAATAAACTGCAATCTTTCGACAGTCGTGGAAGAGTTACGATAAATAATACCCTGGTATTAACTTCAGGCTCAAAATTCGAGGTTAAAATTTAATTTTATTTTATTGGTTATTTTAAATTATTTTTTTCTGAGATTAAATTTCATTTTAAAATGTGAATAATTGCAAAAATTTGCGTTAATTTAACATAAATTGAAATAATTTAAGCGAGTGTTTGATGCGATTCATACCTATAATGATGTGATTCACTAAAAGAGGTCTAAGTGTGAATCAAAGCCTTGTATTCACTTTCACTCAAGAATTACATTAAAAATATTTTTATTATAAATCAATAACTTTTGAAATCAATTTTCAATATTATTTTCAGTGATTGACTGTAATATGGGTTCACTTGAGGGTCATTTACTTCCGGGTAGTTTTATGTTGGGGTTTGGGCTTTGGTGGACGTATGCCCTCTTTGACCGATACTTCAAATGTTTGGTGCATTCGGTGGTCACAAAAAAAGTCGTTTCCTTCAGATCTTCGGCCAGTTTTTCACCCATTGAGGGCTTTGTTAAGGTTTGGACATTTCTTAGCATATAATCAACTAATGAAAGCTTTCTTCAGATCTTCGCCTCATTTGTTGGAATGATTGCTGAATACATGACTGCTTTGGATCAAAGCCATCACTTCTCACATATCGGTCTCATTTGATATGATTTTCATATGATTTTAAATTAATATTTAATTAGTTTTAATCAAATTAAAGGCAATTCACAACACATTACAATGTATTTGTTTTTCCTCATAAATGGTAAGCATTTTTGACAATTAATTCACATCTTATCTATCAATTGATTCCTTGAAGGAGTGGTCGATCTGGCCATCTATTATGGATATCCTGTGCCTCGAGATTCAGATTATATGACTCTTATTCTGGCTGTTGGTGTGGAAGGACTGCTCTTCTGTTTCCATTTGCACGGGAGGTATGTTTGGTATGACTTGACTTAAGTGCTATGAACTAAGTGTTGGGCTGTGTGTGGACAGGACGCAACTGGACATCCATGTGCACACTCTGTTGATCGTTGCTGTGTTGGTGTCAGTAGTGGTAGGTTTGGCCGAATGCAGACATCGAAACAATGTGTTATTCTTGTATTTGCGTACTCTCTGTGCTCTACTTCAGGGCAGTTGGTTTTGTACGGTTAGGCCTTTTGAACAACTTTTATGATTAACATATCATCTCATATTGTCTTCGATGCACCTGTAGGTCGGTTTCATACTCTACCCGCCCTTCTCGGAAGGTGCGATAGAGTCAAGTCATGACAATATAATGCTATTAACTGTAAGTCGATTCAAGTGTTCATAAAATATCTAATAATATGTTTTGCATTAAATCAGACACTCTTTTGCTGGCAAATCGCGGCTCTAATACTATTGATGACTTTGACTGGAATTTGCTTTTACTTCAAATACCGAAATATTATTACAAACATTGAGTTCTCGACAGACAATCATTGGTCAGACACTGATTGCAAGACATTAATCAAAGTCAATACAAATAATGATACGAATGAAAGTCAATTCAAAGATTCAGTCAATGAATGCAAATATTCAGTGATTAGTACTTCAGATGAAGAGATATAAACATATCTTTGAATCGATTTTTCAATCATTTTTACTGTAATTTTCAATACTTGTCATCGATTTGAAGATTGAGTTAAATTTCAGTTATATTATATTTTAGTTAAATTTCAGTTAAATTATTATAAATAAAATATATCTTTTGCTATTGAACTAATAGACAGGTATTGCTGTCAATGTTTGCACCTACCCCTGAATACCCCCTGTATTTACAACTCAATCATTTAATTTGAAGGGATTTGTGAAATCATATAATTGTTAACAAATGAATAAAAGTTTTATTCTTTCACTAATCAATTGTTTATTTTATTTTTGATAAGATTTATAGAAAGAGAAAACATATCGTAATTATCGTAAACATTGAAAGTTTTCTTTTGAAAGGACATCCCAGAGCTCCCTGTGCTATAGGAAAGTCTGATGTAGACTAACTTAGATTACATCACAAGTCAAACATTTGAAGGTTTTATACATTTATTTGTTTTTAATACAAAGTTAAAGAAATATTTTTAATATAACTTCAAATATTTGTTCATTAATTAAATTTAAAGATAACTTACTTTTATATAAAATGAAAGTATTTTTCACTTAAAGAAAGTTTTAGTTAAAAAACTTATTTGAAATTAACATAAAATTAAATAAAAATATTACTAAAAAATGTAAATTCATTTCAAGAGAAACAATGATTTTAATAAATGACACGATTTTTGCGATAGTTCTCAGAAATGTTATGCAAAAAAGTTGCAAAACCTTTATTTGCGCCGAAAAAGACTTTTTTGAAAAATTTGTGAAATTCTTGAGTGAAAGCGATTTCGTGAAATGTTTGCCGTTTTGTATAATACTCTTGGAGTCTGTATTTGAGGCTCTCTTCTCTCAATGCTCTTCAGGTTTGGCTTTGAAGTCAAATACTTGAAGGAATAATCACTCCTTCTCTCAGAGCATAGTTTGTTAGAAACAAAATTCAACTCAAGCTTATTATTGTTGGGGCACTGGCACTGGTAGGGGGCACGGGGCTATGGCACTGGCATACTGTGTGTCATAGTTTGAATAGATTCCAGTAGTGTATGTATTGATAGTGTATTCACGTTTGCTGTGTTTCATGTGTTCTTACCTTCAGAAGTGATCCAACAAGAAGTTGCTCAGCCCTGCGCTCACCCCTTGTCTACATTGGTACTGGTGTTGGCTATCCAGTGCTTGCATATATGGTCACAGGTAGGGCTTGCATAGTGTCTATGCCATACCAGTTGCTGTTAGAGTTGCAAAGAGTGCACAAACAGCTAATATCGAGTGTCGTGACCGCAGCGCATAGTATACATACCCGTCCAAAATGGTCTGTAAAGCGCTGTAAGACTGCGTTAAAACTAGCATTTGTTGTCTTAAACGATAGATAAAAAAGTGAAAAACACTTTATTTAATAGTGTTGTTGACTATGAATGCAAATCCATTGATAAAAAGGCACTACAGTTGGCACAAGTGCTTCAGTGGTTGCGATCGCACAATGATTTGGCTGTCAGTGAATACCATTGAATACCATTCATTTGCGGTTAAATAATAGTGTTTTGTGTTTATAGTGAACCTGTAATTTAAGATAATTTGCCGGCGCTCTACACCTCGAGCCAATAATAGCTGTAACTGCTCTCAATTGGCCCCTGTCTACTACCTGTGCAAATAATATACATGCATATAATGCCCTTCTCTTATGTGCTATCAGTGCTATCAGTCGTATCACTGATACTGCAAATAGAGTTCATGTCTACTCTTGACATCATTGGGAACGGTATCTATTGGTCAAAACAATTAGAACAACTGTCACCAAAAGGGTTCAATGGTTTGGATGACTTTCGATGGACTCATTTGATCAACAGTTCCAAAGTGGTCAAAATGGTTGAAGGATGCGGTCGTATGCAGAATAGACTGTTAACTCTAGAGGACGGGCAGATGTCATGCGCTCGTCATCGACAGAACAACGACCAAATTCAAGGGGATATTTTTAGTTTCTATTTAAGCCGGGTGTTAAACATGCCAAACCTCCCACCGGCCACTCTGGCTGTTGTGAAGGCCTCCACAAGTGATGAATACGACCGGCGCTGGCGTTCAGTGCGAACTCAATTGCATTCTTCGCTTTGGGATCAAAAACCAGTGGTTTTGACTCAATTCGTCAATGATTTAGTGCCTGCTTTCATACCAGAGATGTTAAGACATGATAACAGACGCTTACATCCCGTCCTCGAAGATATGAGTGCTCTAAACATGACTCAATTGACAGAACTGATCCAGTGGTCGGATCTGATTGTCTTTGATTACTTGACCGCAAATTTGGACAGAATTGTGAATAACATGATTAATGAGAAATGGAATCCAGAAATGATGACAAACCCGGCTCACAATCTTCTGAAAGTCGAAAGCACTGGACTTTTACTATTCTTGGACAACGAGTCGGGTCTTTTGCACGGGTATCGACTCATCAAGAAGTACGAGCCCTACCACTGGTCACTGTTGAGGGCTTTGTGTGTATTTCGTGAACAGACGGCAAAAACTATCGAAAGTTTACACAAAAATAAAAATATTATTTATTTAATGAAATCATTAGTTAAACAAAATATATTAGATGGAGAGGCCTATAGATCCCTTTCCTTTCTTCCTGAGCATAACATTAAAATATTGAACGATAGGATTAGTCGAGTCTATCATCAAATCAAATATTGCAAAAAACTTTACAAAAATAATACAATTAATATTGAATTTTAAATATTTTTAAATTTATTGTATTTTTATTGTATAAAAAATTTTAATTTCTCTTAAATTATTAAAATTTTTATTAATTTGTTTTGTAATTATATTGTATATAAACGTTCAAAATTGCATTCAATAAACGTTATTATGAATGATAAATGAAATGAAAATTCAATGATTGATAGCATTTTCAACCCATCACTCTTTGCATTATAAATCTGTTCACTGTTTTCATAATTCATTTTAAAACAATATTTTCACTTAAATTTGAGTTTAATTTACTATTATGTGAACAATGGTTTGAATCAAATTTTAAATGTCAACCAAAAAATGGTTTATTAGTTACAAATGCATTCATTTTGTTGTATTTGTCTCTCTTTGATATTTTGATTGCTTTTCCAATAGATAACAATTTTATATCTTTTAGGCTTTTGTTGTGTTTATTAAAAAAATAATTTTCTCTGATATTATCTCAGCTCAAGATTTATAAGTCAATTACAGATTATGTTTTGAGAAAATCATAAATAACTATAATATTTAATAATACAATGAATCAAATGCAAAGTAATTAACTTTTTATGACTTTTACACTTCATTTTCAGATAATTTAAGATTTCTTTTCATTCAATTTATAACCGGAAAACAAAAAACAAAAATCTATTAATTCTTGAGAAAAACAATGATTTAACGCAACGTTGTCTACAAACTTAGGGTTCGGTTTCTTTTGTGTTATAGTATTAAAAGTTGAATACTTTAGCAAAAGATCCTTAAAATACAATATTTTATTTGTTTGTAAAATATGTTTTATATAATAATGTCTTATAATTCATACATAAATGTCTATAATAACAAGACTTTATCTGTTCTTTCATATCATATAAACTTAAAAGAAATGAAAGTTTTAAAACTCTCTCTCTCTCTCTATCTCTCTCTCTCTCTCTCTCTCTCTCTCTCTCTCTCTCTCTCCAATGAAAGAATTACTTCAATATTGTCTACAATAAGAGTTTTTCGGTAATTTTGATTATTTTAATCAATTATTTGTATTTTAGTACAAATTAAAAATAATTTTTATCTCATATTTTACAAACATTTCTAAAACCTTACAAAACCTGATATTTTATTCCATATTCAAGGCTTCTTTGAGTTATATTTGGTTTTTTGTCAATAGTTTTACTCTTATATCAAAACCAATCGAAAATGCGAAAAATAGTTAGAAATTGGTTGGAGACATAGCACATATACCCCATACCCCCCACCAAAGGATTTCCGCATCACAGGTGGTAATACACTATTTGATGTTAAGAGAAAATTCTTCAAAAAAATAGTTTGAATTTGAAATAAATTTTATAAAATTTATTATCTTTTTTGATATAATCTATATTTCAGTCACAAAATTGCTTTAAATGTTAATCAGTTCTGAAATAGCGTTAACTCAATGTTAACTCAATTCAAACATAAAATTCATTTATTCTTAAAATTATTTATAAATTGTCGCAAAATTCTCACAACTGGTGTCTTATATACACTTTCATGTGAGCCCTAATCGACTTTTGACTTAACATTCCTTACTTTGCCCTTCAGTTAAGTTTTAAGCAAATGTTGTGGACTTTAAATGTGATTCATTTGAACTAATTTTGAATATATTTGACATTAGATAAACAATAACTTTCTGTATCGTATATAACGTTTAGCTTTGAATCCATATAATTGCGGACAAAGGCTTTCATAATACAGAACACAATTTAAAGACTTAACGGATTATGAACTCAAATGAGAAAATATATTCAGAAGATACCAAAAGAAGACTTTCTTTGTTATTTGTGCGAAAATATTAGTTTGATTTCATTTAAATTCAAAAATGCTTTTTAAGTCGAAGTTATTTTTGATATGTTTTAAATAATTGTCGCTCTTTTGAATGGCATTGCATTTATTGGTTCCCCTAAAGAATAGCTCTTTAAAAGTTGGAATAAATTTGTAATATATTTTGCAAACACTTAACTAAATGTTGGCTTTTATTATATCAGAGATGTTCAAAGTGAACAAACATATCGAAAATGCATTGTTTAAGTGTTGATAAAAATAAACAAAAATTCTAATAAAGTATAAAAATGTGAAACACATTTCGAAAGCCATATATTTTTTGTTAATAAAAACAAAACTTTAAGTTTATTTCATTTCCAGAGGCTCTTCGATATCCCTGCTTCTAATGTTAATCAGAGGGGTGTATAACTATAGCTCCGGGTCTTTAATTTTTTAAAGACATAACAAGAAATAAAGGAAAGAGAGAGAGAGAGAGAGAGAGAGAGAGAGAGAGAGAGAGAGAGAGAGAGAGAGAGAGATGTGTGGTTTAATTGTCAGTTCGCCTGAAGTCTTGTAAAAGATAAAAGTTTTTCGCACCGAATTATTGTAGCGTTTACCCAATGCCTATATCTCCCTGTGCTCTAAATTGTAATACACTTCAGTTTATTTGAATGAAATAATTAATTAATTTTTAGAATACATTTGAATTGATATCAAAACCGCAAAACAATTATTGATAACTTTTACTGAAAATATTGTTTTAAAAACTATTTTTGATTTCAATTCTGTTATTAAAATAAAAAATTCTTATTATTTGAGATTTGTATCACTTATTAGCTTTAATACTGGGATGTCGTCTAACGAAAGGCTTGAATGACTCGGTTTATAACGATTTGAAGATTAAGACGATTTCAATGCAATCACTAATTAATGACTGAATGAACATATTCTGCAATATCTGATGAAACACTTGTCTAAAGGAAAGTGGCAAAAAGCAGCAGGGTACTCAAGATTAATGCCTTTCCATTCTTAAGGTTTTACTCCAGCAAATGCCATGCAATTGATAGGACTTTGGGTGCCATTGGTTACCGAACCGGCAATAGGTGTGGCCAACCATTAATATACTTTTCATACTTTTTATTTCTTTTTATCAGCGCTTCTTTTGCACAAAAAACACAAAATCATTTTTTTGGTGAAGTTTTAGTTCATCTAAACAGTCAAACATACGGTCTGTCAGTACTGTTAGACATACAATACTTCTATCGCATGAAAAATATCAAAAGAAATATTTTTTTTAATGAATTTCAATTAATTCTAAACAATTCTAAACTTGAAAACAATTTTTTAAACTAAAGTTTTTAAAAAATAAAAAATACACTAAAATGTTGTTTTGCTTTATGTGTGGCGCAAAAAAAGATCAAAATCAAGGAAACAATAGTTTATAAATTTTTTAATTCATTTTTTATTTTTAATTTACATATTTTCGTGAATATAAAACAATATAAAACAAAACATTTGATTAATTATTTTTTGATGTAATTTTCAATTTTCCGGATTTTGAAAGTGTTTTTTCGTTTATATATTTATTTAAAGCAATTAAACATTTTTAAGACCATTAAAACTATACAATTTTACAGCAAATCATTCATAAAGTAATTAAAGGCAATCTTATAGTGATATGAATGATATGAATGCCATTATGTTATCAAATAAATGGTTTGTTAACAGATTTATAACTTTTTAATTCAAGCCTTAGTTATCGAAAAACAAATTGAGTGAACATTTAGTTATCTTTGAATTTATTTTTTTCTTTTGATTCAAAGCGAGAATCAAATGAATTGTAATGAAATTTGTTTGCAATTCTTGATCGAAGAACAGATTATATCAATTAAAACAATTCATTTTTGTGTCAAATGTTATGATTGATGTCTACCATTGGTAGCCTTACCCTGGCTCTCAGTCCCTGTGCTCTCAGATCCTGCATTACCTGACAGAACATATGAAAAATGAGTCAATTTATGAGAAAAGTATTCACTGGTGAGCACTGGGAGTCCATTCACTCTAACGTTTATGTCATAAATGTATAGATTCTGTAGAGAAGAGGTGTTAGACTTTATCACAAAATAATGGCATAAATTCATAAACATTTGTTAAAAATAATATAAAAAGTAATTATATTTTCAATTAAATCTGAAATAAAATTTAAATGAAATGAGATATTAATTAAATATATTTATTGTTTATTTATATGAAATGTATATAAAGTGTACGAAAAATACTTAAAACATTTTAGTCATAAAAATCAAAAAGTCTTAACTTTAGTTAAATCTTGAAAATTCTTAAACTTTAAGTAACAAAAGATCTGCAAATCTTAGGGTTGTTTTTGATATAAATTTATTTAAAATATCTAAAAATCTTTGAATATCTTTCTCTTAGCTTATAATAAACAAAATAATAAATTTATGATTTTTTAGACTTAATAATAATGAATAAATTTTTGCTTTTATGAATAAATTGTTTATAAAATACAAAATAATTAAAATAATGAAATGAAATACAAATACAAATACAAATACAAACACAATATGATATGAAATAATTAAATGATTACAAATGTGTTTAAAGTTCTATGAATTTGTATAATTGAAAAATTGTTTAATTGTAATGATTTAGTGAACTGTTAATAAATGTTATATAAAATTGAACAAAATATGAAACATTGTGTTCTTATGCTTTATAACCAGTTTTAAGATTTTTGGCGAAAAAAATGTTGGATTCATTAGGTATAATGGAATGGCTTTTAAAAACAACGACTAATACAGGATTAGATCCATATTTTTTACATAAAACCTCTAATGAATAATTTGTTCTCTTTTTTACACATTTGAAACTTGTTTTTCTTGATTGTTAGCTTTGATGGTCTCTTAGTTTGAGCACAATATACACCATATGCTAATCGACCAAAACTTCTTTATAAGTCAGACCTTTTGCAGACTGACTGCAAAATTGAAAAATATATGATTTAATGAATGTTTTATTATTCTTAAGATCACATCATTTATAACCAAAGCACGGATTTTATCATATATGCGAAAATCAAGTTATTTTTATATGTATTATAGAATAATATTAATAGACTATTAGATCCCATGTACTTTTGATTACATATTTATTGATAAAATTCATTTAACATTTCATTTATTCTTCAAATTAAAACTTTTTTTTAATTATTCCTAATTTTGAAATATATTCTCAAATTTTGAATGAATTTTCATAAAATTTTTCAAAAATATTTTGATTGCATTCGAATTAATTGATATATTTTGAGTTTATTAGCATATAATCGAAGGACAGCCGACACAGTCAGTGGTAAAGGTAAAGGTGCGGTGTTTTACCAAAATTTCACAAAATATTTCAAAAGTTTTTCATTTATTACAAAAGAGAATTGAAATATAATTTCCAATATATTGTTTGCAAACCGAAAAGTGAATAAATTATCAAAATTACCTGAATCATCAAAATCATCTTGATCAATTCATGGGGATTGAAGTATTGATTGATACTATACTTTCAAATCATATTAGAATTTGTCTATCATTTCAAACTATAAGTAATTTTTATTTTCTTATTATTAAAATAATTTTCACAATTATATTGGACTGAATGTCTCAACTTTAACCCCATCCCGACTCCAACCCCATCCCAACCCCAACACACCTCCACATTCACTTCTATTCCCAATAAATTAAATTAACATTTTTTAATTGAAATTATAAAACAATTGAAGAAACCATAAAATGTGTAAATAATAAATGAAAAAATGAATTATTATTAAAATATTAATAATTTTTCAAATATTTGTTATTGAAATCGAAAAAAAGTAATAATTTAAAAGTTATGTAAAAAACTTCGATTACTTTTGGAGAATCTTTTTGAGATTAATGTCTATGATATGAATAAATGTTTCAAAATTATATACTTTTGAATCAATATTTAATATATAATTGAAAGCAAATGTGAATCAAAAACATTATTAATATCGATATTCGTTTAACATTGAAAATGAGTGCCAAATATCCATCAAAATGTCAAAAACAGTTATTTATAAAAAAAATCATTTATTTTATGCTAAAAATTATTTATTAAGTATTACAAAAAACAAGAATTTTTGCAATAAATCAATTGAATGATATTTGCGGCCGATTTGGCTTTTTTTTATTCAAACGTTTCATGCAATCAATTGTGAAAAAAGTTAATTTTACTTAATTTAAGTTTACTTCTCTCTCTCTCTCTCTCTCTCTCTCTCTCTCTCTCTCTCTCTCTCTCTCTCTCTCTCTCTCTCTCCCCATCTCTTCCCTCTTTCCCGATCACTCGTCAGACAAGTACTCGGATTAGTCAAAAGTTATGGCATTTTCTACTTATAAAAGTTGCCATAAATTAGTCAATGACTAAATGACTATAACATTAAACATAGTCTTCAGTCGTGTTTCAAATTTATTGCAAACTTTTTCGGGAAAATAAATGCAAGAAAAGTATTGCTATTCGAAACTCTTGTTCACTAAATGTTCATAAATTATATGATTTTTCTCTTTTTATTTCTCTTAAGGGGCATTCAATTAGTACGTACGTACGTATGTCTGTTCAAAAGCGTATGTATGCATATATGAATTCAGGGCTTTTTGAGAAAAAGCGTAAGTATTTAATGTGAAATTTGATATAAAATACTTAAATCAAATCTGATATAAAATAAAATATTTTGTCTCAAAGTTTTTAAATCGTTTGAATCAATAGATATTGAAAGTGAAAATCATTTAAATATCATTCAATCACTCATTGATTGTTAACTAAATGTATGTTAAATATAAATAAAGTCAATTGTATTAACAAATTGAAGACCAAACAAATGAATGTAACTATAGTTCAACACCTTTTTAAAGTCCTAACGACAACTGTCCTCATCTGTCACCCGTCAAATCCAACTTCTCTTTGGGGTAGAGCTTATGAGTACTTACAGTAGGGTTTAAATACCTGTATGAATATGATTGCAATTTATGTGCAGGGGTCCAAAAATGTCAAAAACATTGAGTACGTACTTATTGAATGCCCTCTAATTATTAAGGCTTTAATTCAAATATTCCTCAAATCTAAAGATTTTTGATAAATGGTATTAATATTAATGTTTAACGAATTAGTTATTCATATTATATATGATTTTTGTATATTTTCTAAACAAATATAACTTTTTATATACTTTATAATAAAATAAATGATTTTTTGAAAAATAAATCTTTAAATAACAAAATAATTATCTAAATAAATATTTGAGTGAATTTGAGTTTAATATTTAATAAGTAATTGTTTGAAAAGTTTTATTTAAAGAGCAAAATGTATATAAGTTTTGTATCCGAAGAGCAGATGTTTTGCTATGAAATTGACTACAATTTAAAAATCTTTGTGTTTCTCAACGGACAGAACGCGTGCCACAGAAGCGATGTGAGGGCACCGGAACGTAGGCACACGTTTGAGAACATCTGCGCTTCATATAATAATTCAGTTGAATTTTTGTCATACAATTTCTAACCGTTATTGAAGTAAAACAACTCTTCATTTCATTTGATTTGATTTGATTTTGTGTTTTTCTTAACCAAAAATTTGATGAATCATAAAATGGTATTTATTTCAACTTTTTTGCGATTTTTGTTTCATTTTCTCTTTTTATAATCTCTTTGAAAACTTTTTAAGCTTTTGTGACATAATTTTTATGGCAATAATTATTATAAGAGTTTTTAAACGACAAAAATCCAAAACTTTTTCTTCACTGTTATATATAATATCATTTGTCGGACATTAAAATTGGTTTTTAAAATATTTGACATTAGCTTTGATTTAGGATTTTTGTCAAATTAAAGGTATGGAAGGATTTGGAAAATATTGTCGGATTAAAGGATCACAGAATCAAACACTCAATAGTTATTAGCATTAAAAGTGTTCAACAAATGTGAAGCCAATGACTGACTCACGAAAAGAGTCTTTTTATGAATTTATATTACATTTACTTTTTTGAAAACTTTAAAGAATTTTCAAAATGTTTGAAAATTTATTTCAGTTGGAATACAAGAGTCATTGGAGCCATGGTATGAGCCATATGAGCTCGGTCACTGTCTGGCTCAATCAATTGCAGACATCCATAGAAGTTGAGTCACTGAATGCATTACAGGCCAAATCTGTGGCCACAACTCCTCAGTCATTCCAAGCATTTCTCATCAGAGACTCACAGATCACAGTCCAAGACATCCGCAAGAAGTCGAGTGAAGTGATCGATGGATTGGACTATTTTATAGATCAGATCCCAATCACTAACAGTGATATAAATCTTATGAAAAGTCATTTCTTGCAAATTATGGCTCAAATGAATGCAATTATTCGTACTATTCGTCGAAAATCTTTAGAAAACAATCAAAACCACAAAAAACTCATTGAATGGCTTTCGAAGAATTCACAACAAATCAATAAAATGATAGACTTTTTGAGCACTGAATCCATTAATAACTCAAAATTAGAGTCAAGTCTAAGAAAACTGAAAGAAGTTTTCGGAGAACTTATAAATCAAGTGATAAAAAATGAGTGCAAAGTAAGTGTAAATTAATTTTTGAATTAATTTCAGAATTAATTTTCAATAAATATAAATAATTTTCATTCAAATCAAATTCTGATTAAAATTTAAACAAAAATTCTTTAGTTTTTTATAATTGAAAAGATTTTTAAAAATAATTTAGTTTTCATTTGATTAACATTTTTATTGTCCTTCAGGTGATAGCAGAGGCTGTGCACAAGAGGACAGGTATGTTGCCATTGAAGTGGTCACTTCTGGCGTGTTGTTGTCTGGCCGAAAGCGATGGCTATATCTGTCGGATATTCACTGAGTTTCATAACATTGTTAACCCTTTGGTCAAAATACTCACCAATGAGTCATCGGTTCCAACGATAGGACAGCAAATAAAAGCCATATCTCTTAGAGTTCTGACCATTTTGTGTATCAATAGAGAGACCACAAAAACATTGGTCAATGAATGCATTTATAGTCAATTCCTAACAAATATCATAACAACTCATTCTTCAGATCTGGTCATCAAAGAGGCAATTGATTTGATGGTTCAGTTGACGAAACCATTGATTGATTGCAGTCATAGTCCTCTTGAAGACAATTTGGATGTCTTACCACAACTAGTCATCAATGATTTCATCCATTGTTTGACTAAAGTCATCAAAACCACAGATAATCCAAAAGTATTTCTATTAATTTGTGCCACAATTGCAAACATTTCATTCAAAGACATCACTTCTTTGGTCCAAAACCAAGTCTTGAATCTGATTGTCGACAAAGCGATGAAAACAAACACTTTTGACGACATCTTCATTAGAGACCAAATGACAACAATTTTGGCCAATATTTGCCGCAAATATCCCCTCGAAATCGTGAGCTCTGGAGGAATGGTTTACCTCTTGAAGTCATTACAACTGAAAGCAGACAAACATAGAAACGAAGAACTGATGGCTTTGGAGCGAATCCAACAGAAGGTTTCGGTTGCCATCGCAAGACTGGCCGGTCATCAGAGCATTAGTCATGTCTTCTTCAGACTCAATGTTGTCCAAAGACTGATAGAGATCTGCAAACAACCGAAAGAACGCAACTTTAATGACAATGTCCTCATCGCTGCCATTGCGGCCCTCAAGAGGTTGGCCAACAGTGCAGACATTGTGGCCGTCAAGACATCAATGAATCAATGATTTTATATTTAATTTATGATATTTTACGACAAAATGAATACATTTTATGTGAATATAATTT
>JAQIXR010000300.1:0-34200 GCA_034700825.1 Quadroppia sp. Gr-Ori-00064 | reverse complement strand
CAAAAAACTTATAAATCATAAAAACTTTAACTTTTAATTACATTAAAACACATTCAAAACGAATGGCATTAAAAAAAACTAATAGATCTGTGCTCTTGTCTTATGGAGTGGAGAAGACCCTGATTCAGGTGACACTTCTTGTGACAAACCATCGGTCAGTTGTCAGAGGAATACTAAATGAAAGGAATAGACGTCTTAAAGGTAGGGCAGACCAGAAGCCAGTCTAGGGACAAGAGTCCGGACGACGAGCTGTTATGACAACTGAATGAAACAATTGGCAATACATTGAAATGTATGACAAATTCGTGTATTATTTGTGCGTCTATTTTTGTATCTCATATATCGCCTATGAATGCATAGGCGCCCAAAAATTGCCGTTAAAGGCTCATTGATATGTCCCCCTGCACGGTAATCTTTAGTAAAAGGCGAAAGATTATTACGTGATTTGAAGGGAGACCTGAGCTATGCCTTTCCCAACCTGCCAGCCCTCACCCCTTCCCATTCAACCATTTTTGTCGTACAGCTCGCAACTCTTCAAACGCTTTGTACTGAATATAATCGCAATATTTTTTCAATATTTTCATTTGTTTTCAATCAATTGTTTTATTTTAAAATATATTTTATATAAATTTATATGAATTTCGTTGAAATTAATTAAATTTTATTAAAATTATAGAAATAATGACAAAAAGGTTTGCATTGATTTGATTTCTAAACTGTTTACACATTGTGTCCATAGATGTCAGCATTGATTGAATGAACGAATATTTGTAATAATATTTGCAAAC
The DNA here is from genome assembly GCA_034700825.1 of Quadroppia sp. Gr-Ori-00064. Classification (NCBI taxonomy): domain Eukaryota; kingdom Metazoa; phylum Arthropoda; class Arachnida; order Sarcoptiformes; family Quadroppiidae; genus Quadroppia; species Quadroppia sp. Gr-Ori-00064. The sequence continues at coordinate 33,412 of JAQIXR010000300.1, read as the reverse complement.
TTTATATCATTTTTAACTAATTTCAAAATTAATTATTTATTGAAAATATTTTATTAAAATTGCGACAAAAATATACATAAAAAGGTTGTGTCGACCTATCGGTGCTTTAATTACTTATTTGGTATTTAATTGAAAAATAAACTAAAATTAATTTGATTTTAGGAAAGGATTTAATTTTAAATAATTTTTATAAAATAAAAATTGTTTATAAAATGAGTTAATAATTAATTATATTATAACCAATAAATCGATTCAACTGTTAATTGAAATTCAAATCAAATTCAATTCAAATAAATTAGTATTAAATGGTCGGATGGATGTCGTCCTCCACTTCCATCTGAGAATCACCGGCCGGTTCTCGTGTTGTTTCAGTCGCCTCTGCCTTCTGACTGTTCTCAGTGGTGGTCGGGGGCGGGGGTGGGGTCTGTTTGGCGGCCTCTGCCTGTCGTCTCTTCTCCTCAAGACGTCTGTTCCTATCACTCAGTATTCCTCTGACAATGGAATCGATTGAATCGATCTGTTGTTGGACTTCATTGCAACTGATCGACGGATTGCATGATGTCTTGAGAGCACTGAAGGCCGCACACGACTCGTCCAACCACTTCTGTTTCGCTTCTACTTCTGTCTCTAATTTCTTAATCGACTCCTTTTCGACCTCTTCTGCCGATTCGACCAGTTTTCGAGACTGTTGTAAATGTCTTCCCAACTGTTCCAATATTGAGGGCCTGTTTTCGAACTCACGCTTTCGATAGACAATACCATTACTGAAGTTGTCTTTCATTTTGTTGAGTCGTTCCTCATATACGCTCTTACTGTGAACCACACCATTGTCTTCCTGTTCGTACAGCCATTGCTCGCCTTCTCTCAACTCATTCAAGAACAGCTGTTTCTGGTCGTCGACCACGAATGGGTCATACCCTCCGCCTTCCATTTTGTCTCTCCATTCATAGATATACTCTTCGAGAGCATTCTTCGCGTCTGTCTTCTCCTTCCAGTTCTTATCAGCGAGAATAAGGTTGGACTCAATCTCCTTGTACTTCTGTATGTCGGCGTCAGACAACTTCCCTCTAATCCAAATCTGTTCGATCTGTAAGTCAATGGCAACTGATTTGCTCTTTTTGTTCTTCTTGTCTTCTTTTTTGTCCGGATCTCCACTTTCTTTATGATTGCTTGTATTGTTGGTATCAGTACTGGAAGTGTCGTCCGTTTCCATCGATTGTGACGAATTGTGTTCATTATTGGTGTCGATGTCTTCCACTTTATCTTCGTTTGCGTTCTTCTTCGAGTGTTTGTCGCCATCGACGACAAGTGTGGCCGATTGTACGCCAACCACACCGTTCGGGTCGAGACGTATTCGAACTTTCAATTGATTTTTGTTTATTTGGATCTTTTGTTCCGAAAATATCTTGTATTCACCGATAGGTAGAACTTGTTGACAATCATTCACGTAATCCAAGGCAACGATCATTGGAAGTGATTGACAGGTAATGCAAACCTGTTTAGTGAATGGCATTTGGTTTCCGCGTGGGAACAGAGGGCTCACTGTCTTCAGACTGGATTCGTTGTCATCCGATTGATGCCAATAACGTAAGTCGATCTGAAAGGGGGCGAAGTCGACGATCTGGAGCTGACGCGCGACCTTAAATGTTGGGCTAAGTATAGCGCACTGGAGGGCACACCCTCTCGACACGGCCTCGTCTGCATTCAGGGTTGTCGTCACTTCTGCGCCAAACACAGTCTTAGCCATACGTTTGATGGCAGGGATACGACTCGTGCCGCCAACCACTTCGCACACATCCAACCGGAACTCTCCTAACTTTCCTCCCGAATCGGCCATAAACTTATCGTTAGCCGAATTGAGTGCTCGAACGAAGACATCATTCATTTTGGTCAGTAGTGGTTGTGACAGCTGTTCGAATAGCAACCGATCCATACGTCCGGTGAAGTCTTTCTCATCATAAAGACATTCAATATTAATGGGCAGTTCGTTAGAGTTGGCGCTCATCTGTTTCTTGAGTTTCTCGCACTCGGCTATGAGTCGAGTTCTGCCTCTTTTGTTGAGTTTTAGGTTTTGTTCGGCAATGAAATGATTGGCCAAAACCTCGTCGAAGTGCTTTCCTCCGCAATTGGTCTCATATTCAACTGAAATGACTTTCATTTGATTTTCTTTATGATTGAAGACAACGACAGAACATTGGGTCGAACTGTGGCCACAGTCAACGAATGCCGCGAATGTCAGGTCTTGAGCCGAAGGCGCCGTCCGATAGAAGCCATAGTAAAGAGCGATTGCAGTCATGTCGGGAATTATGCGAATCGGATTCATACCAGCGATGAGTGAGGCGTCCATAAGTGCCCGGCGCTGGGCGTCAGTGAAATAGTTGGGACAATTGAGGACACAATCGATTGAATTGAACGAAACTTGTTTTAGTTTTGTCAACAACATTGCCATCACCTGAACGGCAGTAAACGTCTGTTCCTCTCCGTTGTGCCAAACCCTGACCGCGACCTCACCATTAGAAGAGGGCTCCCATTGGAAGGGTATGTCTTCGTTGACCTCTTTCGCCTGTTTGCCGATCAGACGGTTGGGCGCAAAGCAAGTGTTACTCAAATTCATGAGTTGTTTGTTTTTAGCCGAAACTCCCAGTTCTCGCTGGTTCTGACCGAAGCCCACGTAGGCGGGGGTCGACCTCTGGCTGTACTCATTCAACAAGATCTCTATACCTCCCGCTCGGGCGACAGCACTGAAACAGTTCTCAGACCCGATGTCCAGACCACAAATGGCCGGAACCGTAGAGTTGGGCGCAGTTGAAGAGGCCATTAAGAGCTGATCCAAAAGCCAATAATCGCTTTCCTCTGCAAAGGGTTCGTAAAAATGGGAACCGATTGACAAATGTGTGAAACAATGGTTTTATACCGTTTTGTGAGACAACACTCCTTTGGAAGGGATTTAATCGTGAAATAAATGAATGAATTGAACGACGGATTCGACGAATTGTTACGACTTTTCGATTACTTTCACAATAAAAATGAATTTAAAATAACATCAAATCTATTGAAAAGTCTTTTACAGAAAGCATTGAATTCATGAATGCTTTACTCATTAGAAGTGTTCAGAAGTGTTGAGACTATTCTAGAAGAGGGGAGGAGTTATGACTCAAATCACACATAGATTACGTTCACTATATTCTGGTCTTATTTGTGCCCATTTTTGTGGCACAAAACCATAATTTAATTGCATTTGTTTTACGTTTTATTTGTTTATATATTTAATAGTTTTTGTGATGCAATGTCTTTCGGTTTACTCCACAAAAATGATTAACATTTTTATTCATTTAGTATTTAATTATTTTTAATCCAAATCTGAGTTAAAAGTCATTAAAAGTTCAATAAATGATTTTTTTGTGTTAATCCCTATTCAGTGCTTTTATAACTTGAGTGCAATTAATGATTATTTTAACACATCATATGAACGGCATTTATAGTAACGTTGTCTTTGAAGAGTCCATTGAAATACCATTGAATTGATTTGCACTTAATTTGAAGTCAAAGACAACTGAATTGATTGATCCAAAGACAACGGATGACCAAAAGTGGTGACCAGTGAGATGTCGGCCAGTCATAGGAAAGTCGTGTTAAGTCTTTACCGACAGTTATTGCGCGAATCAAATAAATTTCAAACTTATAATTACCGCAAATACGCGTTGAGAAGAATTCGGGATCAGTTCCGACACAACCAGACGTTGACCGATGAGAAGACAATCGAGAGTCTCATCACTGATGGCCACACGAGTCTGGATCTCATTAGACGACAAGTCGTTATCAACAACTTATACAAAAGCGATAAACTTGTGGTCGAAAAAGACGTGAAGACATCGACTAATACTTAAATGGATTTTTGTTTTCATTTTTTATAACAAAATAAAAGTTTTTATTAATTATGAAAACATTATATCATTTGTTATTGAAGTGAATTGCAATCAAATGAATGACTTTTAAAACAGACTTTTATTTAATTAATTAATTAAAATACAAATAAATATCAAATATTTTTATGCATTTTTAGTGATGTATTCGTTGGGAAAAGTGAAGGAATGGATGGCAGGAACGGTAGATATGGGAAGAAAGCCTGCATTTGGGATCACATTCATGGATAGGGTGAGAGTGATGTTGTCGTTGCCTTTGAGACCATTGCCGTCGTCCCAGAAGTAGTACTTCGTGTGTTGGTTCTTAAGGCTGAGTCGACTGTTTTCGCCCCTTTGGATGATGTGATCCCAGAGAACCACTTCGTTGAGGACATTGGCTTTGGTCCGGTAGTGGGCCGTCATATAGAGGAACAGTTGTTTGGTGTTCCAGTCGAAGGCTGGCGTGAAGTCCGCGTCCAAATTGAATGATATGAACCCCAAATCATTCCTTTCCCGTCCGGCGCTATAGTCGGCGACATTCTTCACCAACTTCTTCGTCGTCGACATCTTCACCGACACCAGAGTGTTGTACGACTTGAATGTGGTGGACAGAGCGCACAGGAGGGTCAGGGTGGCCAACACCGAAAGGGTGAAGGCGAAGATGGCATTCGTTCGCGACAACAGTGTATTCATTGACCACTTCTTTGGATTCAATTCAATTCAATTGAATTAGTTTTCAATGTTTTATGTCTTCAATACCAATACTGACGTGTTTTTCACAAACCATTCATAGATTACGTTATATTCAAACATACTTTATGTTAGGCCTAATTATTGCTATACAAACACAACGTGTTGCCAATGTCCTCAACGAGTCACTGCCCCTGAATCAGGGGTATTGAGCTTTTTTGAAGACTTGGTTTCGTTTGCAAACCCATGGAAATTTACCTGGATGATAATTTGATATATTGATATCTCCTATACCTCTACTGATCCACATTTGATGACAACTTTTATCAAAACAAATAACATTGTTATCAAAGTTCACCTTTGGATCAAAAATTCCCTAAACATTGACCAAAACGTGTATTTCAATCCTTTTACACATTTTTGTTTATTCCTTATCAATCTTTCACTCATATATTGCCAAACAAATGGCAATTAATTTAAATATTTAATTCTTATCCCTTCTATCAGACCATCGATAATATATCTCATCCAAACGTAACGTCTTTTGTTAACTACCCTTACATTCAGTGACTTTCAAGACGTAAACAAATAGAGTGAAAGCCATAGACTTGTGGCCAAAGACATAAAGTATATGTCATTGGACTCACATCACTGCACGACTCCTAGACTAACTCACCCTTGAATTAATGTTTTCAATGACATCACATCATATCTAATGTATTTAAATGAAGTCAAATCTAATCAAATGAAACGAATTATCAAATGATTGAAAACATTTCAATTCATATGATTTATTAAAATAATGCCAACGAATGTCATATACTTTATGTGTGGTTAACACTATTTCTCATTCAAAGACAGCTAAATATTTGTATTCATTGCAGAAGTTTTCCATAAATTGTTTGTTATTAATGTTATAAATGTTTGACTTTTTTATTGACATTCAATGAACTAATGGTTTGACTAAATGTTTGGTTAAATCGATGGTTAGATGAGATTAAAAGTCTTTTTAATAATTTTGTTCATCTTTTGAAAACTTATTTTAGTTTTAAATCAATTGCAAAAAACATTAATTCAAAGATAATTTCAGTTAAATGTCTTCATATATGTTATAAAAATTGATTTTATATTATTTAATGAAAATTAAGTGTAAAAAGTGTTTAATAAATATTATAATAATATAACAATTATCTCAAAAATGGTGACAAATGTGGGCCAGAAGGACGAGATGGACGACCTGCCCGACCAAGACGTGGCCAAAGACTTCTATGCGAAATACGAGCCCAAAGAAGTGCTCGGAAGGTATGCCTCAAACGACTGGCCATTCATATCAATGTCATTCAAATGTGTGTTCACTAATAAAGGGGTATTTCGAGTACTGTCCGCCGATGTGTTGAGAAGGAGACGGGAAGAGAGTTCGCCGCAAAGATCATTGATGTCAGTGCAGACCTCGAGGACTCACAGGGGGTTACCATCAGAGAGGCATCGCTTCGGGAGATCAATGTTCTTCGTTTGGTTGCCGGACATCCATATATCAGTGAGAGTTTGACACTTTTGCCCCTTTTATTCAATTTCAAGAAAATATGTCTTTTATCTGTGTTTTCGCAATGGGTTGTAATTTATAAATACTTTCCTCTAATCTTAAGCCAAGACATTGTAAACACAAATATTATTTTAAGAGAAATTTCCGCTAATATTATAATTATTTTTAGTTTTTACTCAAAAAAGTTATTTTAATTTTTCCATAAATTATTTCTTTTGTCTCACATTTCAATACCCTTTAGAGTTGAAACAGAAGTCAGTCTTTGATGTGATTATGAAATTGTATTGAAATTATCTGAAGATATGATAAGAACTTCACTTTCCATTCATTTTTATCATATCTTTTGAAAGTTATGTTATATTAATATTAGCGTCATTTTCGACATTGAGATCAAATGTTTCAATATATCTAACAAAAAGTGTGATAAAAATGTTGATAAAAGACATTATTTGCATATCTTTGTTATAATCTAAACATTTTTTTGACCGAAAAATTTTAGTCGAATTACACGATGTCTTCGAGTCTACAACTTATGTGTTTCTGGTCTTTGAATTGTAAGACAATGACATTAATGAAAACTTTGACCGAAATTAATGTTTGAATATCTCATTGACATTGAATTAGATGCAAAAACGGAGAACTCTTTGATTACCTGACAAGTGTTGTGGCCTTATCTGAGAAGAAGACAAAGTATTCAGAAATTCATTTATTAAATTCAATTCACTTTTTGTTATCTTATTTGCAGAGCAATAATGAAACAGATCTTCGAAGGCCTTCATTACATCCATTCCCTGAATGTCGTTCACAGAGACCTCAAAGTACTGACATTTTCACTCAATTATCGAATATTTTCGATATAATAATCAATTTCTGACTTCTTATGAAAATTAATTTTATATCAAAAGCCGGAAAACATTTTATTGGACGACAATTTGAATATAAAAATATCTGATTTTGGTTTCGCTCGACTTATTTCACCGAAAGAACGCCTTTTCGGTTAATAATTAGTGAATTGTTTTTAATAAATGAATAACTATTTTATATATTTTTATAGACCTTTGCGGAACACCCGGTTATTTAGCACCGGAGTTATTGCGCGCTTCTATGTATGAGGACTCAGACGGATATGGAAAAGGAGTGGATCTCTGGGCGTGTGGTGTCATTATGTATACACTTTTGGTAGGGTTTCCACCCTTTTGGCACCGGAAGCAAATGGTTATGTTGAGGAATATCATGGAAGGCAAATATGAGTTCTGTAGCCCAGAATGGGATGACATCACCGAACAGCCCAAAGATCTCGTCAGTCTTTCTCTTATATCTTGTTTTGAACTTTTGTTTTATTCTTGGATTTCCAAACAGATCCGAAAGCTATTAGTCATCGAACCGATGGACCGAATCAGTGCCGCCGACGCCTTAAAGCATAGCTTCTTTCAGACAGTTGTAAGTGATTTGACATTACATTCCCTTCACGTATTGACGCCCATATCTGTGGACAGAGACCACAAGTGAGTCATTTCGACGCCCGAAAGACATTTCAATTGGCGATATTGACAGTGAAGGCAATGGTTCGGATCAAACGGTTACGGTTTACACCTGAGCCGCTCAGTATTGAAACGGCGCGATTGAATCCATACAAAATCAAAACATTGAGAAAAGTATTGAAATGTTTGCATTTCTTTCATAATATACTAAACACTTGTGCTTTGGAACAGGCGATAGACGGCTGTGCCTTTCGAGTATATCATCATTGGGTGAAAAGGGGTGAAGTCCAGAACAGAGCCGCACTGTTCGAGAACAGACCCAAAATTGAAGCGAAACTACTATATCAACAGTCGATTACAGTCAACACTAGAAGTTAGTGACGAATTGAAGTCTTTTCTTCACTTTTGCCTTAAATTTAGTCATTATTTGTCATTAAATGTAAATCAAATGTAAATAATTATTTATATAAAAGTTTTTCAAATTAATCAGATTTATAGACATTTATAGATTGAAAGACAACAGAGTTTTGTCGAAATGGACTGAATTGCAAACTTTTAGCCAAAAATGTCATCTTTTTATTGATTAAAAATAAGTTAATTATAAAAACTAATGAAATCTTATTTACAGTTTTGGCGGAAATGACAATCGATTGAAATGCATGTAAAAGTGATTCAAGAGTTGGACAGCATTTCCAACTGTTCCTTGAATTCAGAGTAAAGTCTTTGAAGTCTTAGATTTGTTGCGAGAATAGAAAGAACTTCTTTAAGCAAATCGTGTTTGTCGTTACCCAAGATGTTTGGGTCCCAACGGCTTTGGCACGACTTAAATACCGGGCCAATCAAATACTGACACATCTCTCGCAACCGACTGTCCATATTCTCTTTGGACAGGTGTTGAGCCAACGCTATGAACCAAAACCGGTATTCTTTGGCCGATCCGATGACGAAAGAGGCGGCCAATTGTTGGTCAATATAACTCAAAACTCCCGACGCCTGCAAATTGGAGTTGTTTGTGAACAACGAATGTATCGATCGATTGGTTCTGCAGTTATTGTCAAATGATTTCATTAAAAATATATCAATTATTGCTTTGAACTCACTTTGTCTGAGACTGAATGGTAGACAACGGCAGAGAAGACGGATCAAAGGAATGGGGCTTTTGGTCTGTGCACGAGTTCAGCACATCGTGTGAATTGGAGACTAGAGCCCAACTGCCGAACCCTTCGTTGAATACATAGGATTTACCGGTCGAGAGACAGATTAATGGAGAGCCGGTGTCTGTGATACCAGTGCTCAGTATAGAGACGTCCGAGTCTGAAAGGAGTGGTAGCAATGATTCGCCTTTAATTATGACCTTATGTTGACCGAAGTCCCACATCCAGAGCACGGCCTGAGTTGTGATAACCATAACCTTAAAGCCATGACATGTGAGCCGCGCTATCGCACAGTTCAATACGATAGGCGCCTGTAGTCTCCGTCCCGTTGATGTTGTGAACACAGAGAGAGTGTAATCATCACAGGCACAGGCGATCAGGTGTTCATTGCCTGCAACGCCGTTGACTTTGGCAGAGATGAGGACCTGCCAGAGCCTGTCCTCCTTCTCAGTGAGTCTAACAGTGCATAAATTGCTTGAATTGACATTGTTTTCGATATCGACACAAAGTTTTCTCATGTAATCTCTTTTGTCAGTCTTTGCCAACACTTTCACTGTTGAACACCTGTCCATTTTGAGCGCCGGTAGGTATAGGTTAGAGGCAGACGAAGAACGATCTTCTTTAGGCAGTGACTGTTTGCTGATAACTGTAGGCATGGGATCACTCTCGTGGACACTCTTAACAGTGTCTGTCATCTGTTTGTCGCCACTCTTGAACTGAACTGTCGGTCGACCGGGTTTTCGGCCTTTGCTTTCACTGGTCTTTCGTTTGCGATTCATAGCGTTATTGCTGTCCTTTTGGGACAAACATTTGTTCACTTTTATGGGTTCGGTATTCATTTGTGGCAACGCTTTGTTCAGTTGTGGTGTTTGTGGTTTGAGTGGAGAGCTATTGACAGAACCGTTCGATTCGTCGTGTTTTTCGATAATGATTTTGGTCTTCGCTTCACTCGAAGAGCTAAATGTCGTCGGCTGTGAACTGAAGATAATACCATCAATTGGTGGTATATACAGAGGAGTGATCCGTCGGCGCCCGTCCGCCAAACGCACTTCGATTTGCTTATCTGTCGGCCCTTTGATCAGTTTGGTCGAAGCCGTACTGTTTTTACTGTCATTCGTTGTGATCTTATTCGAGGACTCATTACTAGATTGGAAACCATTTTGTTGTTGAAGTTTCTTCTGTTCGTGAATTGTCATAATATCCGGGTCTTCGATCAGATGGTGTGTCGGCGAAGAGGTTTGCATTGATTTTCCATAAATCTTCTGTTTGTATAAAACCTTCTCATCGGATGTCATGGCTTTTCCGATCTCTTTTTCGGTGAACTCAATGAAAGCTACCGTTCCATCCCATGAACAGGCCATCAATTGGTATCCGTCTTGAGACCAAGAGATGTCCAAAACTGAATTATCGAAGAGATCATGTAATACAAGGATCGGTCGTTTGCGGGAAGTCATCCAAACAGACAGAGATCGGTCGCGACTTCCGATTGCAAGACAACAGAGTTTATGTGTTTTGTTTGGATTCACTTTCGATGGCAAACACATTATGTTTGAATTGAACCGAACGCATGCGATAGCCTTCCGGTGCCCAACAAAGTCCCGGTTCGCAGTCCACTCCTGGCGCTCGATTATCTGCGCCACTGAACCCAAGTTGTTCATAGCGTGCGCCGACACTAAGAATTGGCCGTCAGGTGACCAACAAAGCCTTAAGACATGAGTAGTTCCGCCGCATTCGGCGAACGGCTCTGTAATGACTGTCTCTTCACTCCAATCACTGACTCTCCAAATCCGTAAAGACTTGTCGTCTGACTGTGAGGCCAGATATTTGCCGATCGGATCCCAAGTAATGCCTTTGACGAGTCCGGTGTGACCTCTGAGAACGGCTACCATTTCTGACCACTTCATGGCATTCCAGATGACGATAGTGTTGTCCACCGAACACGAGGCCAACCAATTGTCTCCCGGAGACCAACTCAGGTCTAATATATCCCCTGAATGGCCACGAAGTGTAGTCACCGCCCGATACTGTTCGGCATTACCGGCGAACCCATTGGTGTTGGCATAACGCGGACCAACTGTCCAAACAATGATCACTTTGTCATCTCCGGCTGAGGCCAAGTATTTGCCGTTTAGAGACCATCGGACAGAGTTGACACACGCCAAGTGGTTGTCCATTTGGCACAACACCCGAACCACATCATCCATTTCCTCCATCTTCTCATCCAAAACAGGGCTCATATTCCACACGACAACCCTTCCCGAGTCATTGCCCTGACCTCCAGTGGCCAGTCGTGTGCCGTCCGGATGGATGTCCAACGAGAATATCGGTCGGCCTTAAGAACAAGTGATTGGTATTAAGACAATCAAAGACATGGATCAATACCGTTGTGGTTAATCCAATTCGGTTTCAAGAGTTTCATCGCTTATCCGATGTCTAAACAATGGCAATAATGGCAGACAATGTGGTCATCGATTCAGTTGACCATTGTTTTGATGATCACTTCTGAAGACATGATATGACATCAAATGTCATTCAAAACATCAAAACAAACAAAACATTTGATAAAAAACGATTAAATGACACAAAATCGACAAAAATAATTGTTAACAAAAATGAGATTTGGTTTTGAATTGTGGACAAAGTGTTGCACAAAGAGTGAGATCTCATATGAAAGTAATGTATATTTTGTGCTCACTTTGAATGCCATTCAATCAATGCATACATTGTTTGCAATCAAACGCTATTCAATACTGCCTTACATTCTGGTTATGCATTAGATTCTCAATGAGTTTGTATTGCATTCAATGAGTCGTTGAATAATTATATTGTTCTTCGACTTTGTTTGTCTTTGGCCTAAAATAGCAGTCAATCAAAAATAATGTTTATTATGAGTTAATAGTTATTATGTTTTATATATTAGACAACAAATGGATTGAATATCAAAACAAATATTGCATTCATTTATCTCAACATTTGCTTCACATATCTCTTAAGGAGTGTTTGACTCCATTCAAAAAGTATATCATTTTTCAATCAATCAAAGGTCGAGTGAAGAATAAAATAACAGAAAGGGGTATAGAATATAAGGGATAATCTCCCCTTAATTTGCCAAGTTAATCTCATAGAAATGGACCCTTTTTTGTGGCTTCTGTATTGAAATGCACATGAATTTGTGGATAGAGGGGATGTATGTCTTGATGATGACCTTGAGGTTAAGGTGACGTTCCTTTTGAATGGAGTCAAATGTTTAAGGATTGTCATAAGAAATGATAATTAAAGTCAATATTCATCACATAATTGATTGCTTTTTTGCATTTGACATAACATTAAAATATAATTATTGAAAATAATGTTCAAATAGTAGTAATAATGAAGAAATTAATCGATAAAAAATTGTCATATCTTTTGAAAATTGAGTCGAGAGTAGAGTAGAGTAGAGTAGAGTCTGTTGTAGTAATGGTTATGATGTTTGCCATATATTATAGCGTTTAGAACATTGAGTTCAGACAACACTTTCGATGCTATTTGCAATTGAATGCCATTTAATAGCGACTCAAATGTTTTAAAATTGTTTTAATTTGCATAATGTGAACCATTGGCTCAGGACTAGTCTGTCGATTAGGTTGAGATTTGGTAGAAATTATATTTTTTTATATATTAACTCTGCTCTCAAATCATCAATAAATGGATTCTGAAGCCATCTAACCGTAAGTCAAAAATAATGATTTGAAAAACTTTAATATAATTTATATTTAATGTTTCTATCGATTAATAAAATATATATTATTTTATTGAAAATATAAATCAATTTTAAGTATAGTTTCATTTTATTCAATTCACTCCACATTTCAAACCTTGATCTCATTATACCATTGGAACCATTCGTTAGTTGAAAGACAACTCAATTAATATTTGGTTTAATTTTAAATCATTTCTTGTTTTATAAATGTCTTCAAATATTATAGAATTTTATATTTATGTCTTAATTAAAAATGAATGAATTTTTGTATTTATTTGAAAAACTCATATAATTGTAATGTTTGTCCACAAATAATATCCAATACAAACAAATAGATCAATATTTTTCATATAAATTATACCACAGTTTCAATGGTTTAAGAGTTTCTGTTATGTTATGATAAAGACAATACAATTCATTTAAGACGTGTCAGAGAATGAGAATGAGATGTGTCGATGAAAAGACATTATGCAAGAGATGGTCTAAACTCATGAATAGGAATGACTTTTGATTTGATATTGATTTTCAATTTGAATATTTCATTGATATTAAGTCTTATCTTATATTTTGATACAGAGTTTGATTGTATTTAAGCAAATGTGGATCGAAGTCATCAATAATTGATTAGATTGGGTGCGAGTCTGTGTGTGAGCGAAGAATTTCTCCATCCCTTTGCACCTATTGGTTCGCATCCACTACTTGTTCATACTATTGATTGCATACCACCAGGTATTGCACTATCACTTCATTCTGTGATAACTTTCTTTGTAGTTCACATCAAATCAATAGTTATTTTTCAAACTATTAATTAATTCGTCTTTTATTCATTACTTCATATAAATAGTGATTAAAAATATATAATTTTTATGACAAATCTATTATTCAGAAGACTTTTGAACTTTAAAATACGGTTAGATTTTTAGTGATAATGTTTTTGAACTAAACTTTTCAATTGAGATAATAAGTAACGAAAAGTGAAAGCAATAAATAATTGAAAAGTTATTGAAAGCCTGTCCTCGAAGTAATGTTGGGTCCAATATATTTGATGGCAATATGTCTTTCGGCCATAACTTTCATGGTTTTGAATCACAAATTAGTGAAATTCTTGAGACCGAAAACCATTGATCAGAACCAATACCTAGACTGGAAGTGGAGGAATATCTTGACTTCATTTTGCCATTCATTCACTGTTGGCTTTGGAGTGCTTTATGTGTAAGTGATTTACAGCATATTTTCTCAACATTTTCTTAAAATATTAACTGATTTTAGTTTAGATTTTAAGTTATTTTTGTGTCAAAAATTGCTATAAATTGAAGATTTGTTTATTAATGAAATTCTTAAGCAAATTATAAACAATTAAATATTATTATAAATTTTTGAAAATTAATTATTTAATGTTAAAATGCATTTAAAGTGAATTTTATCTTTAATTTCGATACAAATACATTAAAACTATAGTTTATTTATAACATTGAAGAGCATTATAGGAATGGATCAATCATTTTGAATATCAATAATTACTTCTCATATATTATATTCTGTTCTTTGAATGTGATTTATATTGTTGTTGTTCTTAGGCTTGTATTCGATCGTGAGATCTCTTGGGACCTAATTAGTGTCCATTCGAGTGCTGTCAACGCATTCATATGCATTTCCATCGGTTATTTCGTATATGATTTGATACTTTCGCTGACAAACCTTCGATACCCGGGAAGGGTTGAGATAATAGTGCACCACATGATCACACTCTTGTGTCTCATTGTATCGCTTTCACAGCAAAGATTTCTCGCCTATTGTGTGGTCGGACTAACGGTGGAAATCTCATCGGTTTTCATACATATCAGAGAGCTGTCAATACTGTCCGGTATCTCAAACTTGTCCAAAGTTTACTCAATTAATACTGTGTTCACAATTCGTAAGTCATGTTCAATAGTGTTATATTGATTGCATTTTAACGAACTGTCCTTCAATTCAAATACAGTAACTCTGGTATTGTTCCGATTCTTACCCTTAAGTTGGATTACAATCGGTTTGTATGCAAACAAACATCACATCGAATGGCCTCTACTTCTCATGGGAGTCATATTCCTGGCCATAATATTCTTGGTGTCGTCTGTTCTTCTCATTAGAGTGATTGCAATTGATTACAAGTTCAATATCTCACAGATGTCCAAGATGCAATTGATAGTGATTAACTTGAATAACATTCATTACAAGTGCTCATCAAAATTGAAGAAATTTTTTTCTGTTCTTAAGTGAAATGAATGGACAAAAAGCTCTTCATTTAGTCTAATGTTAACATAAAAGTCAAATATTTATTATTAAAATAAACTCTATTTTTGTTATAAATCAGTTTTGTTATTGAAATGCGTTGAAGAGATTCGTGACTCAAACCTATTGATACCCCAACCCATTGTGACCGCACCCGAGGCTCAACATTTTCATGACATTTAAACTTTCGATGACTTAGACATCTTTAGCACATATTATGGTTTGAAGACATTAATAGACCTTTCACTCAATCTTTCATCAATTGGACCATTGATTGCAATCATTAAATAAATTATTTTTTGAATTATTAAATATTGTGATAAACGATGGCATCAATCGATTAGTATTACTTGACGTTCAAAAAACAATTTATCAAACCATAAGTTATTGACAAATATTACATAATTTGACATTAAATGCAAAACACATTTAAATCAAAATTTTTATTTTTAACTAAAACTATAAAACAAATGAAAAACATTTTTCGATTTTCAATTGACTTTAATTTCATTTGACTTTTCAACCTTTTGTTGAGTTCTTTGTCTGAAACAAAAAGTTTTGATTTGAAAAATCATTAAAAAACACAATCAAATCAATGGTCAAATACTTTGTTTTGTGTCTAATCTGTTGGTATTGATCGCTATTGTCTCTCCAAATGGATTCCATTCTTCGATGACCAAAATAAGAGATGGTTTGCATAACAAATGCAAAACCAATTATATAACGAATAAATGAAATCACATCCAAAGGAGCGACTCTTCTAGTGGTCCGTCGGTTATATCCGTCACCTTTAGGTCGTCTAAAAAAGTCTTCGTATTGACGGCGACGGATCTGTTCGTAATAGTGTTCAGTGTTTGGTGTGTTATCATATCCATGGAAGTGCTGGTAATGATGTCTCGGATCTCTTTCGGATGTCCTCACTCTTCGTCTTCTGAGACACTCATCGTATGCCAGTCTCTCGTCGTCTTTGATCAGACAATTGTAGGCTTTGTTTATGTCTTGCAATTTGTTTGTATTCATGTCTTGAAGTTCGGGATCGTTTTGGTGGTGATTGAGATCCGGATGAAATCGCTTACAAAGTCTTATATACGCCAAACGGATCTCCTTTTTGTCACTCTTCTCATCGATGTCAAGGATTTGGTAATAATTTTGTGATAATCTGTGAAAAGACAAAACAATTGACAACAAAACAAATGATAATTTGATTTACTTTTGATTTGAGACCAATATATGACTTGTTTTCAGACATTGAGACAATAATTGCTTTTTATGTTTAATTGCCTTTAAATTCATATCATTTTTAATGCAATAAAACAATTGAAAAACAATTGATTTGAATTGAAATCAAATGAAAGTCTGTTTTCAACTCAAATAACATAACAAACAATGTTTTCAAAGCTATGACGACATCGACTGTCATGTGATCACTGATCACATCCAATGAGACAATTGAGTTGAGTTGAAAACCAAGAATATTCTCATAGTATGAACACATCTGATGTGAACGAATCCACTTCTTCGGTGACAAGCATTCAAATAAAAATTAAGAACAACTCTTGAGAGACAATTGAAGACAATGTGAACCAATGTGTGAGAGTTTGTCATCACATCCATGTCTTCATCGGTCAATCATTCTTAAGGCAATCAATGGATTATATCTTTATCTAAAGTTTTGGTCATAAAACAAAACCAACGATTGTTTCAAAGCTATTGTCGACTGAATTGAGTTTAATGTTATAATAGACTCAACTTTGAATGCATTGACCCTTAAGTCCAACACTATTCCTATGACTTCACTCTCAGTCTAATGTAGTTATGCATTCATTGTATATTTGGGTGAACTTTAAATATTAGTATTCATTGAATTTATAAATAAATTGATTTTTATTATTAATTTAAATAAAGAGAAAAACAATTGTTTACTAAATATCAATTAATTTGAATCAAAGTGTGATTTAATGATTGGTTTCATTATATAATTATATAATAAGTGCTTAAATGTTAACAATAATTAACATAATAATAGAGAGCAAAAGGTTTCGAAGTTATCATCAAATGTGATCATTGGCCACAACTCACACTCACATCCATGTCCGGCCATATTCCAAACCTAAGGCCTTACATCCCAGGCCTAACTCCAACACATCATAACTATTATTTAAATATATTATTTTTATCTAAAAATTCAATTCAATAGAAATAATATAATTCATTGAATTCAAGGCCACTCGACTTGAAGAATATCCAACTGATGGCCTCCCCGTCCACTACCTCTTGTTGCGTGGATTTGTTTCGATGTCCTAATCATAACGGGATTGGCTTTTAGTGTACATTCAGTTCAATATATGTCTGAACAAACCTTTGATGACAACGATATCGTCGTTAAGAGTTGGCGATTGAAAAGTCAAAAGCAATTCATTAAAGTTTCCTTTTTTCACACAAAGGGGTCTTTTCAGCTTCACGTGACAGTCCTTGTCCTTCGATATGACCAGGGTTATCGAGTCGTCCACCGAGTCCTTGAGTTCAACATAATATCAACCATTTATTATACGATTGAAAGAATGGTAAAGCATTATCACCAGAAGGATGGCGTCGTCCTGTTCTTTCTGACCCATTGGGCCCTCACTCGAGACCCCCATCTTTGAGGTGAACTTGAGCTGACAATCGAGTTTTGGGGTCCGAACCGAATAATAGCTTTTAGTGCAAAGAGTATGTGATTAAAGGGTTATAATCACCAATATATCTAACCCTGGATCTAATCTTATGGGAATGGATGCGCCGACAATGAACAGGTCATTATTCATGACTTGAAATTTGGTGCAAACGGTTTTGATTGGTTTGCTTCCGGCGACGCCTTGGGATACGTGTCCTAATGTCGTGGTCGTGGCGTAGGTGACGGGTTTATAGCGCCTGACTGTGAAATATTCGGCTATTTTTGGTTTTAAATAAAAAAAATTGTTTGAGATTTGAGTGAAATATAAACTCAAATATAGATCATGTCATACGTGGTGCACATCTGGGAGTCGTCTCTTGACTCAGACCTTTGGGCACCGGAACTATGCCAGGAATGGCCAGATTCATGAATATCGCAATTTGTTCGCCTTTATTCAAAAACATATTATCGATGGGTAGATATGTATCTTCAGAGCCGTCTTTGGGAATGGGATTCACAGTTGTTTGCGACACAACTCTTGCGAACTCTTCGCTCGACATCGTTAGGAATCGCAAGTTCTTCAGAACAGGACTGACGGAAGACATTGCAATATATCGATAGCTTAAGACCAATATGTCATTACACACCTGTCGTCGAGTAGGCCTCTGATGACTGTCCAGTCGTTTGCGTTGGCAGACCTTCTCTTGCACTCGTTTTGTGTCCATTGTATGACTGAAGTGAATAATGAAAATTCTGAATATAAGTTGAGATAACGGCGACCGACAATGAACTCCAATGTCGACAATTGGATGTTACTGTTGAGGACAACTCCGTGAGCGCACCGATAGGTATGGCTAATTATAGTATGGCTTACTTGAAGGACTTGTGTGTAATGACGTGATATGTCTGTCTGTCTATGGTATTGATCGACTGATAGACCAATTGTTGGGAATTCAATACAGTGGCGAACTCATAGACGGCACAGGCAGTGGAAGGGGTGATGTTCTTCTCAATATAGGTCAGACATTCTCTGCATATAAAACAACACTCTCTCTAATTAAAGCCATAATCAGACCATTGTATCAAACATTAGTCATTTGATTCATCAATGCTTTTCACAACTCATTCTATGCCTTATAAAAGCTATTCATTTGTTCTATAATTCATTTCAGACTTATATTAAGCAATGATTTAAAGAATTTATAAAATATTGATAACTTTGTTGTTTTTCGCATCAAATATACAAAAATCCATTTTTATATCTATTTATAAATAAATTTTTAAAATTTCTTTTAAAAATGCTGTGAATAAACATTTGCTTAATTTTTATCGCTATTAAAGTGAATTGAAAGCACTTTTTATATGATATAACGAATGAAATGATTGACAATCAAATAATACCGCAACAAATGGGGCAAAAGATATTTTTTGGCCGAATATGCCGTTAACATCGAGTCCTCCACAGAGTTCAGGTTCAGTGAATCTATGATTGAATACCAATTTATACGACATTTATAACTGTTTTCATTCAAAGCCAAAGTCCACTCAACCTGTATATGCATAACGCAATAAATTCTCGAAACCTATCGGTGCTATGTCTGGAATCCGGATCACTTTACTCTTGTCGGCCATATCTCCGTAAAACATGGCCTCAAATACTATAATAAAGTTTTGAATTCTTGTTTCAATTCTTCATTTGAAACTTGTGAACATACCCGGGGATGTCATGGCGAGCAGCACCCTATGGCCCACATATTTTTTTGAATGTTGAGGCGGACCCACAATAAAGGTCACGTCAGTAAACGACTTGTTCTGCAACAGATTCGATGCCCTCGACACTAAACGATCACATTCTCCGTTAATCTAAACATTTTTAACACAATATGTAATCAAATTCAAATCTTTACTCTTTTTGATGGTTTCACTCAATGTAAACGATGTCCAAAACAGTCGTTCATTTGTTTAAACATAAATTGGTTTACTTTAGAAAACAATAACACTTTTGATGAGACTATTGAAATGATTGATCAAAAAAGTGATTTTCATATGATTTCAATTTTTTTCATAAAGTTTTTTTGTGATCAAAATTCAATATTGATTTTATATACAGAAAATGTGACTGAAATTAAATCTGCGATAAAAGTTGTGACGAATTTCTAATACAATAAAAACTAATGGCTTGGATGTACTGGTTATATGACACACACATCCAGGAGCTCACTGTCTGTAAGCGATTGCTCACTCACACCAATGGCCTTAATATATATAATATTCTGAATAACAATTCCGAAAAATCGTTATAAAAATATAAATGAATATAATTAACGATAAAATGAATTCTTTGTCTATAATAAGCCTTTCCTATATTGTTGAACTGAATGTAGAATTCGTTTGACGTTAAGTGTTTTCTTTCCTATAATTGAATGCAAATATATATACCTTTCAACACAAAAAAGCAATCAATGATTTGGCCATAATTTTAGTTATTGACAGAAATTAATTATTTTCGATAAGTTTGCCTTTTATTGATCACGTGTTTATAACCTATTTATTCACCTTGGTCAGTTGACAAATATTAATAATTATATTCATAACTAATTTTAATATTAATTATAAATAGACTTCAATTTTCGGATTAAAAGACTGTCTAAAATGTTTCGGTTTATATGTTTGCAGTGAAGTGATATTACGGGCTGACTGACTGTCAGGAGCTCTGAGTTTTGGTTAAAAGTTTTATTTAATTATTCTTAACTCTAAAAATCAATGACTTCTTCAGGAAATAGATATTATTTAATGTTTGCAAACATTAATTACAAAACACATACTTTTGAGTAGTTTATTCTTATTCTTATTCTGTATAAGAATTATTCAAATAATTTTGTTCAAAAATAATCGAATGAAAGTTTGAATTGAATTAAGTTTTAACAAAATAACACTTTTTGACCAATATTTTCAGTTATGAATAGACATGAAATTTAATATTAAAGAAGTAATGAGTGATTTGAGATCTCTTACCAATCGCTGAAAATCTATCTCAGACTTTATGATAGTGTGCTGACTGGCACCGACACCCTTTGCCTGTTGTGAATGGGGAACAGTTGACATATTTCTCAGATAACTATTATTCAATTTCAGGTGCTTTTTAGCATAAGAATAAATTCATGATTAGTATTGAATTTGTAATACTTTTAAACGAAAACCAAATCTTTATTTAATATTTAAGACAGCAATGAATTCATCAAAAAAGTTATGATAAGCAAAGATTAGCTCAAAATTGTCTGCTTTTCGACACAAAAACATTTAATGGAATGTATTGTTTGAATGGATGACCAAATAGTAGACTAACTTTACGTTTGGGTTTGTGATAATTATGATAAAAACTACAGCAATAATAGTCCGGTGCTTAACCCAAAAAGTAGTCCACCATTCATGCAATTATGGGAACGAATGATATGTTTGTATATATTGAGGACAGTATGGTTTGCATTAATATTAAATCTTATGTTTAATATAAAATGTGTTCAACTCTTTTATCAGAGAAGATGTGCATTGCGTTTGTCTATAGGACTGGTGTTTGGGTGGGGTCACAATCAATGCGAAGTTGTTTCTTTCGAGGCTATAAATATGGTTCTGCACTAATGAGCACGTGTTAGTACGTGTGACATCCCTGAGCACCAGGGCTATCATATTCGGTAACCAACAACAAACTTATGGTCTAATTATTGCGTACATAAATGACTGAAAATATTTTATGTGTTTTTCATAATTACAATGACCTGGAATACAATGAAACACATGAGCAAAGGGGCAACAATTGAAACAATTTTATATACAGTATTCATCACTTTCAACAAAACCCTGAGTCTGTAAATAAGGGTATCTTTGCTTTTATCAGACATTAAATGAAAAAGTAATTAAATATATTTTTCTCTCAAATAACTATTTTTGTAAATTTCATTCATTTCATAAACTCATAAAAACTGCAGAAATTTTTGCAAAATATTCATATATTATAACAAACTTTTCATCGTTTAAAACATAAATGGCATTCAATTCACATAAAAGTATTTAATTAGACTCTCGTCAGTGGTTTCAATGCATTCTTCAACAGATTCTATTGATTTGATATGGATTGGGATTGACATCCGGAAGAAATACCACTCCTTAGCAACTCTTTATTTCCATTTCCATATGATTTTTAAACATTATTTTAGTTTTCATTGAAATTAAGTTTCAATTTTATAAATAAAATATTTGTTTTGTTTTATTTACTCTATGTTTAAATATGTCAAACAATACAGTGAATAATGAATTGCTGATTCTTGAAAGAGGGACCAGGCTCATTCCTTCAGACGATATATCTTGTGGTCTTTCAGTCGAGACAATTGGCACACGTTTTGCCACAAATGAATATAAAAAATATATTCAATCGTTTAAAATATCAAAAATTCTTAACAACTGTGAGAAAAAAGTGAGAATAAAAGGCAATGAAAGTATACCTGAAAAACAACTCTTGAAATATTCTCACAAATCAATTGAAAATTACGAAAAATGTCAAATAAAATACAATGAATTAATGTCAACAATCGATGATAATATTCTTCCGTTTTATTTGACAAAATTTAATCAAAAAGATTTCATTAATAAAAATATTTCTTCAAATCTTCTTAATTGTGAAAATAGTGTTAATATAATTAATGAAATAATACTCAAAGCAAGAAATGATTATTACTTATCATTGAAAAAATCTATTATTGATTATGTGTTGAAAAGCGATGAAATGTTTCATTATATGCAAAGAAATTCATTCATTTATTCATTTAATGCAACGAATTTTGATATAAAGACATCGTTTCAACAAATAAAACAATTTAATATACATTTCAATTATGTCTTTCATCCCATTATTCGCCAAATATTGAGAATATGGGACCAAAAGTATGAAAATATTAACATTTTTGACAATTTATTTGTCACAAAAGTGATGAATTTCAATGATTTCAAGTCTATTATATCACAAAAATGTCAAAAATTGTATTTAAAGCTAAAATATGAATTCATTTCCGAATGCAATGAATTAATTTTGAATAAATTTACAAATTTTTTCAATTTTAATTCAATTGAAAATCAAAAACTTTTTAATACAATCGCATCGTTTGTGTCAAGACTTTTGCGAAACTTAATAATAAATAATATTGAGAATTGGACTGAGATTTTGACTACACATTCACAGAAGACAATACCCCTGTTTGTGTTGAATATCAAATGCAATCGCTTTGGGGAACCGTATTTTGTGCCCCTGACTAACACATGGAAAGACTTTTTACTGTTTCCGATAAAACAGTTATTAGAGACTAGTGTTAATATCGACAGAATTGAGAATCAGTTAATATTAGTGAAAACTAAAGAATTTTCGCAGAAATTCTTGTTTGAAGTCAAACACAACGACTTTGAAGTCGAATATAACGTAAAAAAGATTATGAAAATTATGCAAACATTCAATTCATGTCAATATGTCATAAATCAATACCAATATGAGTTCATCGAAAATATATTTCAATCATTAAATACATTTAATAATGATTATAAGGAAAGGGATCACTTGAACAAAGTTTCTGCTGAATGTAAAAACATTGTCAAAGAGTTAGTTCTTCAGTCAAATCAAATCAATTCTTGTATTTTTCAAATCGATTGTCAAATTCTCAAAACATATATCAAAACAAATATTGAAAACAAATTCAATGAAATTATTGAAAAAAGATTTTTTAAATTAATTTCTTTAATGAAATATATTTGCGATTGTTTTGAACAAATCAATCAAAATATGAATAAGGAATTGGATTCAACGCCTGTCCTCTTCGAGCAAATAAAGCACTTTAACGAATATAAGGCAAAAATCAATTTAATGAAATTCGATGTCGAATATATCGAAAGCAATTGGCATTTTATAGTCGAATATGGCTTTGAAAACATGAGTGAAACTGAATATGAATTATTGCATCGACTCTACAATTGGTCCAAAAGAATGGATAATTGTTGCCATCGAATCGAAAAGAGATTATCTTCTTATAAAACCGAGTCTGAGATCAATCTTAAGACAAGAATTTGTTTGTTTGAGAAGAGATTGCATGACTTCGAAGATATTGTGAATCGTTTTGAGAAGAAGAAAATCTCATCGACTTTTGAATGTGTTTCAGACAATTGTCAGACACTCAATGAATTGGAGATACAGTTAAATGAGTGCAAAGTTGAGGCAAAACTCATTGAAAGCGAACAACAATTGCTTGAATGCAAAGGAAAGTCATTTCGACTTTTGTTTGAATTGGTTGAAAGAAAGACTGATTTGGATATGATTTGGAAGACAATGGAATCGTTTCGGCAAAAGGAAACCGAATGGATGTCTAAATCAATGAGTTCTTTGAATGTCAACGATATTCGCCTATCCATTGAAGGACTGTTGAGAGCGTCGACACAAATGTCAAAGACATTCAAAACCAAATCAATTGATTTGATCCAAAACGTCAAAAGTTTGCAAATAAATATCATTTCATTCAAACAAAATTATATCCCATTATTGGAAGTCCTATCGAATCCAGTCTTAAGTGAAAGACATTGGTTTCAAATCAATCAACTTCTTGGACAACAGTCGCCATTGAAGTCGTGGTCAACACTCAATGAAGTGATTTCTTTGACAAACGCCACAAAACATTTGAATCAAATCCAACTCTTAGGGAATATTGCGCTCAAAGAACATGAATTGGAAATGTTTTTGCAAAAAATGAAGAACCAATGGATGGATGACTGGCCCGAAGATGCGCTCGAAGTGGCAGCCAATAAGTTCCTCGAAGGCGAAAGTCTTGACATTGGATTGAGACAAAAATGTGCAAAAAGTTTCAAATTTATTCATTTGGATTGCATTCACTTCTTCACAACAATTCATCCAAAAACCAGAGGACAGTCAGATCTGACATTTTATGTCACGCCTCCGATGTTTATTCAACTGATTCTGACATTCAAAACACTTTTAAGAGAAAAGCAAAAGCAAATCACTTTTCAAAGGGAACGGTATTACAAAGGGATAGAAAAGCTTGACTTCGCTGCCAAACAGGTCAGGGATATGAAGAATCAATTATTTAATGACTTTCAGCCCCTTTTGCTGAACGCCTGTAAAGAAACTGAAACTTTAATGACAATAATCGAAAAGGAAAGCCTTGACATCGAAATGGAAAGGGAGATAATAGCAACAGATGAGGCCATTGCCAATAGGTCTGCGGCTTCAGCACAACAGATGAGAGACGATTGCACTAAAGAACTATCGCAAGCGATTCCGGCCATTAAGAGTGCCGTCAATGCGCTCAACACTCTTAAGTCAAATGACATATCAGTGTTGAAGTCAATGAAAAGCCCACCCCTTGGGGTCAGAATGACTTTAGAAGCGGTATGTATTCTAAAGGGGTATAAACCCGAACGAAAACTAAATGCAAAAACATATGACACGTTTGACGACTACTGGAGTTCTTCACTCAAAATGTTAAGTGATGTCAGGTTTTTGGATTCATTGAGATCTTTTGATAAGGATAATATTGACCACCAGTCCATCGCTCTCGTGCGGGACAGGTATCTCCGGTCACACTATTTAGAGCCCAAATCACTCGCTAAAGTGTCCAAAGCATGTGAGGGTTTGGCTGAATGGGTCAGAGCTGTGGATATTTACGATCGAGTAATTAATGTGATTAAACCCAAGCGTCAAAGACTTCGAGACTCAGAAACACAACTCTTAGAAGTGTTGCAAACGTTAGAAATTAAGAAAAAACAATTGCAAAAGACATGCGATTTCTTACAACAAACCAATGATAGATTCGCTGCGATGTCGAAGAAGAAGAAACAACTCGAAGACGACATTGATTTGTGTCGTTTAAAACTACTTCGAGCAAAACAATTGGTCGATGGCTTCAGTGCAGAGAAGATCAGATGGAAAGACAATTTGGATGAGTTGTCAAACCAAAGTCAACACTTAATCGGTGACATTATTCTCTGTGCGGCCACTGTTGTATATACCAGTGCTCTCAATCTCAACGATAGACTCTTTTGTTTGAATAAATGGCAAAACTATTTGAGAAATGAATGCAAACTATCATTGAGTCCAACATTCAGTTTAGTGAACACTTTAGGCGTTGGCCATAAGATTCGACTTTGGATAGAGGCTGGGCTTAGAGACCATCCGTTCGACATCGAAAATGCCATTATTTGTGATAATTGTGAAAAATATCCGATTATTATTGAAAACAATATATACGCAAAGAAATGGATAAGAGGTTTACATCCAAATCATATTAGCATTGATTTTGGCGAACAAACCGAAGATGTTTTCAAGAGTTTTCTCTTCAGTGCCATTAAAGTGGGAAATGTGGTTATCATTGAAAATGTCCAACAAATTGAATCATCGCAAGTGTTGTTGGAGTTGATTGACAAAGAAGTCAACCTTAAAGATGGAATTCAGGTGTCATTTGTATTTATGATGTCTTTATGTCTTAAATCCATTCTATAGTACATTAGGTTTGGGAACGAATCGATTGAATACTCGAATCGATTCAAACTTTTCATGTTTTCCACTAAAGATCCAAATCTTTTGCCCAAAACTATGACCAAAATTCAGTTAATCAATTGGTCCACAAATGAAGACAGTGTTGAGTGTGATAACAGCACATACATCTCAGGGCTGTGTATGAGTGCAGAGAAAGATAGACAACTGATTGAAATGGAAGACCAAATATTGGAAATACTGTCCAAAGAAGAGGTATTTTATATAAAAAATATGATTCAAAATAATGAATGAATTTATTTTTGAAGACAAGTGTTTTGGACGACGAAAATGGCATCAAATTATTGGCCAAATATAGAGATATTGCGAAAGAAATGACAAATATATGATAAGAAGTAAACCATTCATTCATTGGTTTAAATGCATTAATAAATAAATATTTTTATAGATTTCGGTCTATTTTTACGAAGATTTTGCATTATGAGAGATCTCATGGACAGTGTTCGAGGCATGTTGTAAGAGTCGGGTCCTCTTTCTCAGGTAGTGTTGCCAATGAAGAAGCATTTGGTCCTCAATAAACTTCGAACACTCACTCCGGGACAACTCACGCCTGAAGTGTTCGTATTGTAAGAGTTCCAGGAAATGCAAACACATTGGATACTAAGGGGTATAAAGAGGTGTGAGACAAGGCATCGACAAAGTTGCCATACCTTCAGGTACTTCGCATATTCAGGTTTCTTCCAATACTGGAGATATTCGATGTAATTAATGAACGTTTTCTCCTTAAAATACCCCCTTTGGGCCAAATCTATGGAAAACACATAAAAAATAATTTTTGCTTTTGTTAAATATTAGACAAAAATGACTTACAGTTGAGATAATTAGGATTTCCTAAGCACTGGACGAACTCCAACTCAATCTGGAATCGCATTCTCTCTTCATTGTCTAAATATATTTAAACACATTTTTCAATGACTTTTGTATTCAAATAATAGCTATTTATTCAAAATATATTACAAATGCTTTTCATGCAATCATTTGACGCAAACATTATTTATAAAACAATTGTAAAAAATCATTAAATCATTGATTCATTGAATGAAAAACTTTGTGATTCATATGAAGTGCTATTGATTTGAGTTTAGGGTTTGTTTAGCTTTTTCTCGAACTCAGTCCACAAGTTCTTGTCTAACGTTAGCTCAGGGTCTAAAGGAATGGCGTCTTTCAACAAATCTATGATTGTTTTCTCTTCAAAAACAATTGGTTCAAAACTAAGACAATCTTTGGATTGCAGTTCAGAAGCGACACAAACGCAATGGTTTTGATCCAAAAGACACTCTTCAAATCGCCAGCACTCGAGTGGCCGGTTATCCACTCGAATAACTGTATCGCAAGTGACGGATCCGACGCTCAACTCAGGGGTCGGACATTCAAAACTGATTCTCTTGAGATCGAAAGCTATTCCAATGCCTTCCGCTTTGACGTAACTCTCTTTCAATGTCCACAAACGTATAAAACGAGACAATTTTTGGCCATTGTTTGCGCCGTTAGATATGAAACGCCATTCACTTTGAGAGAACTGACGGTTCATTAGTCGGAAGAAGTCTTCGAGTGGTCTGTCATTGCGTTGACCCGAGTATTCAATTCTCATGACATCGACGCCCACTTTGGAGGACATGTCCGACGCTATCACACAATAGTCTCCCGAATGGCTTATATTCAGATCAAACACTTCCGCCTTTGTGTCCATCACTGGCTGTACAACAAATGGCTTTCCTCTGTCTGTTCGGTCGAAACGGATGTCCTTATAGTCGACGGATTGAAAGCACTTTTGGACACAACTTCTCATAAGAAGACGTCCAATGAGTGCAAGTTTGGTGTCTTTTTTGAAGACGAATCTATTAATTCGCGACAACTCTTCCCTTTGAATGCAATGTATGGCTGAAAGCCATTCCTCTTGAGTTGGTCTCCATTTCGAGACATTGAAGAACCAACGAATACAAGACATGGCATCCAATGGCAACAAATGGCAAATCAATTGATAATAACTAAGAAATACCTCTTATAACGGATGGCATTATCTTTGAGTCCATGTCTTCTTTGACACGTATTTTGATTGCAAACAAAAATTGTTTTATTTATAAAATTTCCTCAAAATATAAGTCAATGAATGAAAAAATGTCTCATTTTTAATGGTTTTCACATAAATTACGTAACGTTTTATTGGTTTTGACAAAACATAACATTATTTATGAATTGTTTTTAAATCAAAATTTAATTTAATTTTGAAAAAATTGAACCAAAAGTGAAATAATGTTTGAATAAAAACATGAATTCATTGCAAAGTATTTATTATCTGTTGTTGACATTGATCTGTCTGTCCATCGATGGAGTGGTGAGTAGAGGACAGGTGGAGTCGTTCCTATCGAATGGGGATCAGACCAACAACTGGGCTGTTCTGGTCTGTGCCTCAAGATATTGGTTCAATTACAGACATGTGGCGAACGTACTGTCCATCTACAGGAGTGTCAAAAGGCTAGGAATTCCGGACAGTCGTATAATACTGATGATCGCCGACGACATGGCATGTGATCCACGAAACCCAAAACCGGCCACTATTTTCAATAACGGCCAACACTTTATCAATGTTTATGGCGATGACGTCGAAGTCGACTACAGGGGTGACTATCACTGTCTTCACACTCACCACCATTTGATCCAATAATGTCTTCATTAGGATATGAAGTGACGGTTCAGAATGTGATCCGTCTATTGACAGGTCGTGTCAGAGACGGAACGCCCAAATCAAAGCAATTGCTAACCGATTCGGGAAGTAATGTCTTGATATATATGACAGGACACGGAGGCGACGGCTTCCTCAAGTTCCAGGACTCGGAAGAGATCACATCCGTTGAATTGGGCGACGCTTTCGAACAGATGTATCAAAAGAGAAGATATAATGAAATCCTTTTAATTGTGGACACCTGTCAGGCGGAGTCACTCTCGCAGAAGATCTATTCGCCGAACATACTGGCCGTCGGGAGCTCTCGAGTGGGAGAGGACTCCCTCTCACATCATGGCGACCCCTCTATAGGGGTGTATGTCATCGATAGGTATACTTATTATGCGCTCGAATTCCTCGAAAAAGTCCAAATCGATAGCGAAAAAAGTTTGGCCCAATTTCTGGCCGTTTGTCCGAAAAGAGTCTGTATTTCGACGGTTAGTGTGAATAAAGACAACTATAAAAGAGATGTCAATAAAGTGGCCTTAAATGACTTCTTCGGCAATGTGGCCGCCATTGAACTGATCCAAACGGACAACTCGACCCAAATCGATGGAATAGACGTCAAAAGCAGTGATAAAAATGATATTAATGTCAATAAAAGTGAAATTCAATACAAACTGAAACCATCAGAAGTGGACCACAACTGGCATTACGTCAATCCCTTTCCCTTTTCGCTCATATGATGTATAAGTTATTTAATAATAATTTTATATTAATTTTTAATTTATTGATTGTTCGCAAAAATTGATTAAAAGTTAAAATCAGTTTTCGATTCATATAAAGAATGAATTAAAATATTATTTAATTTAAAGATCGAATGAAAAAACAATTATTTGTTTCAATACATGAATAAAAATAGAGAGAATTGTCTTAAAAGCGGACTTTAAACCCGAATAACTTTTTTACAAATATTTTGTCGAAAATCTGTTAGAAATACAAAGTTTTTTGAGTTCAACATTGAAATCAATGGTAAAAAAGACTTAAACTATTGTTAATATTTGTTTTAATTACAAATATATTGATTTTGAATATAAATTAACGTAAAATATAATACATTGAAATTATATTAAAAGTTTTATATAATAAGAAATTATCCAAAATTCCAGTGAATTTGAAATAAAAATTCCGTCTTTTGTCGAGTATTTTATTGCAATTGAGCTAATCGTCGAATAAATAAATAAATGCCTTTCCTTTCACTTCATATCTTTTTGACGAAAAAAACTCATAAAAATCTAACGAAAAACAAAACTGAAATTCAGTTTCTTTTTTATATTTATTGAATAGCTTTTTTTTGACGAATTTTTTCTTCAAAAAAACATTTCAAATGTAAGAAAAACTTATCGTTTATTTGAAGTCATAAAACTGTATAACAAAGTAATCGTAACTTCAATTTCAAACACAAAACTATAATATTTAGCTTTAATTTAAATTTGATTTTCATTTTTGTTTGCTTTGAATGAATGCAAAACTAAATAAAACTATTAATTAAATTGTTTATTAATTTAGAAATCAATGAAATAACGATTTCGTGTCATAACAGATAAGTGTATATAAGAAATGACAACTTTTTCAGTTGTAATGTAAAATAAAAAGAAATTTATTCAAAATTAAAGCTTAATTATAGTGTTGAGAGAAATCAAAGATCACATCATCTGTTGATTAATATTAACAATATTTATAAACAAATATTTTTGTTTTGTATTTATTTTAATGTTTGTTCAAACGTATCGTTAATTAAATTAAAGAATGAATTGATTTTTCGATCAAAAAAGTTATTACCGAATGAACCGCTATTTAAAAGACATCCCAATTATAATAGTAATAATAATCGTTATATCAATTATAATGTCATGTATTCTATAGTCAAAAGTGATTTCAATTCTTGTTTAACCACTCGATTGTTAGAATGAATATTTCCAACAGAATATGGTTTATAAATATGAATAAAAATAACCAAAAAATTAATAATAATTATAATGAAATTATAGGCAAAAAAAGCTCAAAAATGTTGATAAAGATTTTGTATATAAAAAAAGAGATTAAACTCAGAAAACTTTCAATAAAAACACATTAAACTTTCGAAACTTTCAAAGGTTTGAAACAAATATTTATGTCTTTGAACAATTCATACGAAGACTTTTGTGGTCAAACCACCGGTCATTTTGTCATACCTAACGCTAACAATATATTTGAAAAGTTTTAGAGACTTTCTTTTCGTTTTTGAACCCTTTATTTTGAATGAAGAAATGCAAACATAGTTTTGATTATATATTCCTAACAAGCGATCACTTGAAGTGCATTATCACTACATATCACTGGAAAACACCATTTCTTGCAAATTCTTCATAACTATTCGTATATAAAAATTGGTAATCATTTTTGGGAGCGCTTCCACCTCTTGGAGTGTTGGCTCCATCCAAACAGCGACAGATCATTTAATTTCAGCACAACTCGTGACAAAGTTGTAATGAGTTCGTTAACACAGGCGCACATACAGGCGAATAGGGCTGACTGAGTATACGCTCACGGGTTTTCATCTCATGCCTGCGCTTACGTCTCGAATGTGTGTTTGCAAATGCATTGTGAAGTTCGTTATACACTGTGTTATCCCCAATGTATAGACAGCTATGAGACAAAGCATTAGAGTATGGGCTGAGGGCTAGACTTAGACACTATATGCTCACTACCAGACCATCCATACCTTAACTCTCTATTCCATCGGTTTGTATATTATTGGGATATTATTGTGGATCTCATCTGTAGAAGAGATGAGACCACTATTCATGAGTTCAGCACAAACTTTACAACACTTTTCATTAAAAAAGACAAAATAAATGAAATTTTGTTTAAAACATAAAATATGAAACAAATGCTATGTTTTCATCACATGTGAGCAAATCATTATACAGTCTATTATACACTTATGGCAAATGCAAATCAACTTAATTAATAGACAGACGACTTATGGGTTAATTAATGGATTATATTTTAAAACGTTGAATACATTTAAAAAACACTTTAAATATGAATTTTTTTTGTTTAACACTTCAAACACTTTTCACATTTGGTTTTCGTAATGTCTTAACAATTACACCAATAATAATATATCCCTTTTTTAGACGCAAATATCGACTCATTTTGATTCAAATCTCAAATAGTATTTCAATTAAATAAATGAATTTTGATATAATGTTTGAACGAAATTAGTTTATATTTTTATATGTTTTGAAAAACATTATTATTTTTGGGTCTATTTATTCGGTGACCAAACCGTTAGTATTCAATACTTCACTTTTGGGATTCATTTCAATCATATATTTCCTTAAATGATTAGTAAATTTTATAAGACATATGAATATCACAATCAGTTTTTCAAAGGAAAGGCGAAAATTAGTGTATTTAAAGTGAAAAGCAATTTCAAAAGAATTGAATTCTTTTGTTTATATTAAATGAAATGAAATAAATATTTCTGTCAAACGTTTTGTATAAACAAATCAATTGTTGATTAAATAAAGAAATAAAAGTTTGTTTGAATTGTTAGCTCAAAAACGAGAGAAAGATCTGACAAAATATTATGTTTTAAAGTTTCTCGACTCGAAACTGGCGAATGTGTCTGAGCCTATGTATGTTTGAAATACCTTTTTAGGCTAATGACTCGTCTTATTAATGGTTGGGATGACTTGAATTCAAATCAAGACATTTGAGATATGTATGCATTTTTTGCTAAGAGAGTCGACGCTCACGTCTAGCACAGGGATATATTTAACAATCGGCTCAATCTCTTCCACTCTTTATCATTATCTTTGGTCAACACAAACATATAATGGCATTGAATTACGTTATAATCAAAGCGAACACATTTCGGGCAATTCATAACTCATATAATAATGCAATATATGTTCGCTTTGTTTATAAGACGTCTTATTATAACATAAATTCAGTTAATTATCCAAAAAATGTTATACAATGAAAAATTTTACGCTTTTCTGAGCATAACTTTTGACAAATAAAGTCAATCTCTTTATAATATCATATCATTTATAAAGAGGTGCCAAATCACTAATACAGGGGCCCAATAATAAGCTCCTTCTTATTGTCTCACTTTTCATAACATAAAATCTCAACACTTATTATAAAACCTATTATTTTCTTAATATAACTTAACTCTAATTTCAGCCATAAATTGAGTTAAAAATGATATTCAAAAAACAAAAATTCATTCAATGTTTTTCACACTTATAGGAACTTTTAGAGGAAAAGGAGGAAAAAGTTATAAGAAAATGAAACAAAACAAAAAGTATTAATTTTATTGACATTTTTTGGTTTTTCAAAAATAATTATCTGCACAAAAAAGTGGATTAATTGGTTCGGATCCAATTTTTTTCAATAAATTTTATTCATTTACTATAAAAGGCTTTTTATCTGAGGTTTAATTTCGAGAGAAAGAAAAATAAAAATAATTTTAGGTCTGTTTTTCAATGTGAATGTCATTAAAAGAGATTAATATGAACTAAATGTTGAGCACATGTATGCCATTCACCAGAACTGTTGGACATATTTTGCCAAAATTAAGAATAAGTTTTTTTCAAAAATTATATTATATATGCAATCATTAAAATACATGTGCTCTCTCTCTCTCTCTCTCTCTCTCT
>JAQIXR010000299.1:0-34218 GCA_034700825.1 Quadroppia sp. Gr-Ori-00064 | reverse complement strand
TTTTAGACAATACAATGTCTATGAAGTCTTTCGTCGTCGGAACGACTGTTATATTCTTGAAGTTATATCTATTCATGTCTTCGGATGTGATTACAAACTAATGAGTAAATAATAAATTAAATAAAATTAACAAAAACTTAATTAAAATTTATTTGAATTGCAATTAAAGACAATGAATGCAAAACACGTTGTGTTGGACTGAAGACAACGTGGTTTGCAATGCCTTCAAAGCGCAGACCTTTTGCCTGTGCTTTCAGTGCTTGAGTGAGAGAGACATCTGTTGTCTAATGAAGACTAATGTCATTGAAATTCAAGTCAACCAAAAAAATGCGATTTTTTAAAAAACTTTTTAAATGACAAAACATTTGAATAAAAACTATAAAATAATTTCAATTTTTGAACACATTTTGTACCAAAGGCTCAAAAGTATCGTTGAATGAAATGATTTTTATTTGATATTTCATATAATAATACAAACATTGAATGAATGGTTAATACAATAGATATGTAATGACAATAATGTTGTTTGAAGTGATGTATCACTTCTTGATCGACAACTTCTTCACTTTGTTCCAACTCTTGGAAATGTTGGGCAGTTTTCTCAACGTCTTTCGTTCGCATATGTCTTCGTCGACGGAATAGTTGTCCAAAGAGTTGTTGGCATTTCTGATGCACTGTCTGTAATAGCGAACCAAAGGCTGGTACTTAAGACTGAGTCGACGGACCAGTTGTTTCTGATAGCTGTTAAAGTTGGGTCTGTTGTCGATGTAGGTGTCGGGCCTCAGGATCATGACCGGCGCCTGGCGTTTCCAGTTGGACGGCCAGGTGTGCGGGTCTTCCTCTTCGTACTTGAGTCCAACCAAATGGCAATCATTGAAATGCGAATAAAGCATTTGAAACAACTGTTGGCTTTCGTCAGGCCATGAGTTGTCCCGTCTCTCCAGTCTCTCCATTCGGTCCACTCTTTCCATTGAAAACAATTTATTTAAACAATTGAAACAAACTTTTGTTTTTGACCAAAGAGTTAGTCTTGAGTCGAGTTGTGGTAATGTTTGAGTGAATGCCTACGAATACAGTCTCTTATATAGGGTTAGACATAGTTAGAGCACAGTTAGGAAAGTGTTGGCCAATCGACTGTCACTGAGCAGATGCACAGGTATTTAACTTCGCTTTTCGTTAACAAATACACAATAATTAATGCAAACGTTTTTTGTCATAAACTTTATGTCAAACACTATTCCATCGATCACTGAATGCAACAAAAAATGGCAAAAAGTGATGAACTCTTGTAATGAGATTGCATTTAAACCTTCAGTTCTTCGACAAATAGATTAATAAATCATATCTTCTTTACTTAAGACAACTGTTGTTCCAATGATTTTTGGCATTAGAAGTTGAGTAGAGGTTTGAGTACATGTGTGGACAATAAACGCCTGAATCATGTGAAGAACATATGAAGAACTGAAGACTTGTGTCAAAACGCTCTATCATTTCAAAGCCATTTAATAATGTTTTTTATGTTTAGTATTAATAATGATTTTATTGTTTTTGATGTCTTTTTGCGTCAATTATTACAACATTAGAAGTCATTTGTTTAGCAAATTCACAGTCAATAGAGAGAAGTTTGAGGCGGGTCTGGAAGTCATGCACCAATGCCTCCAATATTACGTGGTTTTGAAAATTCATTTATTTCTTAATTACTAATAAAAATGAATTCGTAAACACATTAACAAAAAAATGAAATTCATTTCGTTATAAAATAAAAATATAAAATAATTTCAAATATAACACAAAAATAATATTTTTCATATATTTTGCATTCAATGTAATATTAATGAAATTCTTTGAAATTCTATATATTTTTCAAATGAAAATGTATTATAAATTCTCAATAAATATAACAAATAAATAAACAGTGAATAAATCGATTAAATAGTATTTTATTGAAATCAAAACAATAATAATTTATTTACGAATTCATATCTTTTTTTTGTTTGTTTAATAATATATAACAAAAATTCAATTTTTATGCAGAATTTTGTGAATATATATTAGTTTTGATATGTTTTCATTATTTTAATAGAAGACAAAATCCAAACAAATGCCTAATTCTGGGAATGAATTCAATTATTAACAATATTTTAATCACAAAAAATTCACATCCTTTTGACTCACGTTTTTATTTCAATAATATTCTCAAAACATGTTTTGAATTAATTTTTTGCGCCCTAACTATCCTTGGTTAGAATGTCTGATATGAATGTGCATTAGATATGAATTGAATATTAATTAAATAGCACTTAATATAATATTTTGTTCATTTGACGACAAAATATATATTATTTCAAATCAAAATTAATTATTATATCAAATGTATAGCATTTTTATGCTTTCGTTTAATATATTTCATTTGATTTAATAATAAGAAAAACGAAAAGAAAACATATTTTCTTAAATATATTGCAGTCAGAAGTGATTGAAACGAAGAGACGAGTCCTTCGTATCGATTAATAGGCTTTTGTACTCATATTCAATGACTTTATTATTAAAGACTCGGTTTCACTGAACTTCTATACAGGGTTTCATAACAATGACCAAGGTGATATTAATACATCACTGTGATTGAACTCTTCAACATCTAAATGCTTGTCAATCACAATAAGACCCGGGTATTAGTTTTTTGATAAATACATGTGTAAAATGATTGCATAATAAGACTGAATGCTATGTTTTAATGGATACCCCCTGTAGACAAATCCCCCCTTTAGTTCATTCTATTTATTGAGAAACATTAATATGGAATTAAATACAGAATTTGTATTAAGTCTACAAAAATCGACATATAATTCATTGGTTCACTATTTTGTTATCCGTTTTAACCTTCAAATCGATTGATATTTTTGTTGTTTTTTTGTATTCATTCGGGCTTTCAGTCAATATTTGCTGACTTTGACAACGAATTAACTGTTACTCAATTGCTATGAATTATTGCATTAAATTGTTTTCAATGAATTCAAACAGTTCTCAATTTGCATGAAATTGTTTGCAAATTAATGTTAAACTAATGTTAAATAATAAAATTAATTCACTTATAATTCGAGTTTTAAAGCAATTAAAACCAAATTTTTGCGAATCCTTAAAAAGGATAAAAACTTTACGAAAATCACAAACTTTTGTATTGAATGAATGAATGAATGAAATATTAAAGGGTTTATTGAAATGATCTTCACTTGAATTTCACGACTTGTTTGCAAATAATATGAAAGAAAAACATAAAAAATTGCATTTAATTAGATTTAAAGTGGAAAATAATGTCCGTTAAAATACATGCAAAAGTAAATACAGAAATGCTTTTTATACACAAAAATCGATTGTTTCCATAAATCAAAGGACAGGTGTATTTCAACATATGAATACCAAACGCTTAAAAATCATTTAAACTCATCAAAAAAAAAAATTGAAAAAATATTTTACAATTTAATATTTCTTTCTTTTAATGAAATTTACATAAAATATCACAAATGTTCTTGGTGATTCCATTCTGAGGCAATATTTTTATTACATTCTTCTAACAGTTGAAGTAATGACCAAAAAATACAGATCATATGTATGTAAATAATGCGAAAAATAGTTTATTCTAATCATTGAAATTCATTTAAATGTATTATTTAAATGAAATGAGTTTTTAAACTAAAATTCTTTCAAATAAGATATGAATAAAATTATTTAATTGTATTTCAAACCGAAACTAATCAATAATTAGTGATAATCTTATTTATTACTCATTTTATACTTTTTGAAACACTTTGATAATGTGTTTCTTATATTATATTCTTATAACTTATTATAGTTTTATTTTATATTAATTTACAGACATATAATTGGAGTTAATTTTGCTAATAAGACATCTCTTAAGAAATTAAAGATGAGATTTGCATTAAAATGCTATGACTTTATACTTATAATATTTGTTTACTATTTACACACCTGTTCTAAGGGAAGAAAAGCAACAAAAATATTCAATGCATTGAATAACAGGGTCTAAACAAGTGGTTCCCTAGTCTTCTCCCCTGCAATCACTGCTGAGGCGATTGTGAAGCAAACCATAAATTAATGATCGCTTAGATCTCACAGCACTTCATATGAGACGTTGAACTTGAAATTTGAACATTTTTCAAAACTTGTTCCTGAATGAGATGTTTGGCCGAGTAGTTGGTTATCGAACGATAATAGTGTAGGAATAGTTAGTACACAAACACAGCCAAAACTGTCTTCACCGACGTGTCAGTGCGAAGGCATCAACAAAAAAAATTATATAATATTTGGTTTTAAACTTATATTAAAATTGTGGAGAATTTGTAAAATATTTTTACGTTGAAACCTATGCTTCAAAATAAGGACTGATTGTAATTAAATAAAAGTCATGTCTTCCTCGACATCGAGCTCTTCATCGACTGTTAACAAAGCAAACATTGATATAAGTCAAACACCGACTTATGGACAGTTCGTTTTGGATTCGATTCAATATTTTACGGAAAACTTTAAATCGTTGAAAACTTATAACTTTAATGACTTTCAAAGAGATTTAAAGCTATGTTCAGATCGGATGTCAATGACAGACATCTATCTCATCATTAGTCTAACAATCTTTTGGACTTTCGCACGATTTTGGTCAACGAAATATGTCTTCAAAGTAAGACAACTTTTATTTTATTTGTTTTAAGTTTAAAAAACAATAATTTTATCCCAAATGAATGCAATATTTGAAGTGTTTCTAAACATTGATTCAAAGCAATTGTATATGAATTTCAAATACTTATGAAAAAGTTGGGTCAAAAACCTTAACATAAGTGATGGCAAAGACTTAAGAGAAGAGAAATAATATTAAAATTAAGCAATAATTCGATCGGTTTTTCATAATAAAAATCTCTTAAATGAAACAAATATTCAAAACGATTGTAATGTGTAATAATGTTGTCATTCATTACACTCCAATATATTGAAAAAATGATAACAAATGATCGAATTTACAGTTTTGTTAATGTTTTTTATAGCCATTGACTGAATATTTTCAATTGAGTAAATCTGATGCCAATAAGATGCCAGAGAGCGCCTGGAAGTTCCTGTTCTATTTGGGCACATGGACTTCAATGGCTTATATAATGCTGATTAAGAAGAACTCTTCCTTCTTCTACAACCCGGCTATCGTTTGGCAAAGTATTCAAGAATTAACTCATTTCTAATGAAAGTGATAAATATTTTTCATTCAATTAACAGATTATTCTTTGGACGAAACAATCGATAGAGATATATATGTCTTATATTTAGTTGAATTAAGTTTTTATTTGCATTCCTTGTACTCGACATTACGTGTGGATCAGTGGAGGAAAGACTCGCCGACTCTTATGGTTCACCACATACTGACTGCTCTACTTTTGATGTTATCATTGCTCACAAAGTAAGCCAAACAACGAAAAACAAAATTGAATTCTTGAGTGGTTTTACATTTGTTTTTTGTTTAACTCTTTTTTATTTAACATTTATTAATAGTTAAACAACTTTTGAGATGATTTGAAATCTTTTAAAATCTTTTGATTTTAAGATTTTTTGTCAGTTTTGATGAAATTATTGAATTATTCCATTGACTCAATGATGACATTCAGTGTATTTGCTTTGAAACAGATCTTTAATGAGATTTCGAAACAAAACTATTAAATGAATATTTAATTTCAAAAATAGTTTTACAATTTTAATCAAATTATTTTTCAATGAATAATAGAGTTATTTTATAATGAAAAATAAAAACAATAAAAAAGTCAAAAACTTTGTTTGAATAATAAATTATTTTCGAAACTAAAACACAAATAATTTTTATAAAACAAATGAAATTAAAATAATTGATAAGGATTTCCAAGTCTTGCACAAAAGTTTTTACAAAAATATATAAAAAATTCAAATAATGTTTATTTAAGAGTTTATTGGATTAAAAACTTTGAAATTTTGCTTCCAATTGACTATAGATTATTGGATTATAGAGTAATAAAAGTTTAATATAACTTAAAATATCTATTATTCCCTCGAATGCCATTCAGGACACATAAGTCGGGTCTGTTTGTGATGTTCTTACACGACGGGTGCGATATATTGCTGGAGGCGACAAAAATGACCCGTTATTTCCGAATACAAAACGGAAAGTTCGTTAAGCACATGGATTTGGCCACAAATGTTGGCTTCGGGTGCTTTATATTCGTTTGGTTTGTCACATATTTATCTCATTTTTGCTATTATTTTATTTTTGAACCAAATTTTATATCAGATATAAATTTATTTCGAAATAAATTCACTTCAAATAAAAAGAAAATTTTCATAAATTTATTTTCAACAAAATATAACAAATATTTTACACAAATATTCCCTTAAAATTCAATTAAAAATTTTAATAATAATTAGTATTAATAATAATTTCTCTCAATTTATTTGCTATTGAAAGTGATATTGATTTTGTATTTTCAGGGTTTACTGTCGTTTGTATTGTTATCCATTGAAACAAATCTACTTTGCATCGGTATATGCGAACGCCCGACAATATAGAGTTCCCTTTCTATTGCCAATAAATATAATGCTTTGGATTATCTTAATTATGAACTTCTATTGGTTTACAGTATGTCTTGAAATCAATTCAAACCCAATATTCCTATGAATTCATTGTTTTCTTACAAACAGTTTATACTAAAACTTCTCTACAAAGTCATAACCGGACAAATCAAAGAGATTGACGACAATAGAGAATATTCTGACGACAAACGCATCGATGTTTCGGATGAGTTAATCAATGGCCAAATCAACGAACAACTCAATGGTCGCTATTATTTGAGACAAAGAAAAATCAATTATAATTTATTACATACGGGAAGATCAGAGTAGAAGATGTGATGAATATATTCTCAAAACAATGTCTATTATAAACTCAGTCTATCTATGAGTCAGTCATTTGGCAATCAATTAACAAAAGAAATGTTCAATAAATTACATAATATTATAATAATTAGAGATTTTTTATTCAATTTCTCTCACTATTAAATACAGTATATATTCTGACATTAATTTTCATGGTTTTAATGATATGTTATAAAGAATTTATGATTTGAAATGAGGTTTCGATATATTATGGCATTGAACCGGTCTTTGGGACAAGTGTTCAGGTTTTATATTAAAGTGTCATTGAATTGAATTTTCAAAACTATATATAAGTCGACTGTTTTATGATTAGAATTTTTGTTGAAAATATATATTATTTTACATTTTTTTACTCAATATTTTTAATCAAATATAAAATTGTTTTAATTGTTTCACTCATAATATGTGTCAATAATTTTAAAATTGTTAAAATCTCTTCACATTTTACGTTCAAATATCAGGAATTTTAAATTGATTTTTAAATATCAATAAAAAAGGATTTATTTTTTGAAAACATTTGAATCATATTTTCAACGCTTATATTCACACATGTATTATAACAAACATTTGTAACAAAATATATTAAATTAAAATCAATTTTAAAACAAAAAACACACTTCCAGTAATGAAGTTTATGAGAAGAGTGAATGAAATATCAAAATATACCCTGAGTTTGATATTTATTCTCAGTTTGATTATATTATTTCTTACATTATATTCAATAAAATATTCAAAATTTAACACATATTTTGACCAAAAGTAAGAACTTATTCATTAATACAATCAATAATTCATTTCAAATTTCATATAAAATTCGTTAAAACCTTTTCCTCGTAAACCTGAAGTGCATTCCATTCAGGGGCTGATACTAAAAGAGATTCTATACTAAAACTTAAGTCAAGACAAGTTTCGATTGAATTACTTGAAAAAGTGATTGATATAAGGGTTAAGACAAACGGCTGTGTCGTCGAAGAGTTGCCAGTATTTGACGATGAGATCAATTTGTATTATATAAACACAACGCTTTTGGACAATCCGTGCCATGAAATACCGAAGACATGGATCACATTAAGTCGAAGGAACGGCAATCAGATATACGTGAATTGGACAGAACTGGGATATCGACCCAAGTGTTATGTTTCTGGTATTAATCGAGTTCGGAAAGGCTTTACATATGGTTTGTTTATCAAATATATATTCAAATTTTCTCCCCTTCACAAAATAACCCCTGAATTTAACTTTTATTTAAGGAAAGTTTTATAGACTGACCAAAAATATGACAAATATTCCAAACGCAGAATTTGTGAAAATATTTTGCTTTAAAGACTCGAATAAATATTTTTTGCAACAAAAAGATCTCAAATATTTTGGTAACGAATCTCTTCTTGATTTACATATCGAAGAAACGCTTCCATTGATTAATATACCGAAAAATGGAGATCAAAGACAATCACAACGAAATGACTCCATTCCTAATGTTCTACTCATTAACATTGGGTTCACTTCTTATGTCAACTTTAAAAGACATTTAATCAAAACTGAAAAGTGTTTACAAAAACACAAGTTTTATGAACTCAAAGGTCTGTAAAGATATCTGAAAATCAATTGCAAAAAAACCAATAATTATTGTCTAAAATAATTCAGGTTATAATACAGTCGGCTCTACTTTATGGCAGAATATTATACCCCTTTTGACGGGTCATTTTGATTACGAACTGAACAACTTTACAAGAAAAATCATATTCTATGATAACTGGCCAATAATATGGAAGAAGTACTCAGAGAAGGGTTTTCTCACATTGTTTTTAGAGGATAAGACTGATTATGAGCTCTTATGGTATCAGAGAAGCAGAGAATATATGCCAACGAATTATTTCTATAGAGAATCAGATCTCATGTGTTATACCATTAATGACAAATACACGAATGTTTGCTATAATGGAGAGCTTATCGCACAGGTATGTTGCCATCCATTGTCGATGAGAGCTCACAATTGACACAATAATAGAGAATATGTTTAAAAGTTTTTCTAATTATTCATCGATTCTTTTCAGACACACTTTGAATATGTTTATGATTTCATAAAAACAATGATTAAAAGCAATGAAAAATATTTTGCATATATTTTGCTCAATGGTTTGACTCACAATTCGTTCAATAACTTGGGTTTTATGGATAACATGACAGAAAATTTCTTTCATAAACTTTTTAAGGAAAAACTCAATGAAAACACAATTATATTCTTCTTCTCGGATAAGGGTTTAGTGAACGGTGCGATCGGTGGCACCTATTTCAAGGAAGTCGAGTCTCGGCTGCCGTTTATGTTCATAAGTGTCCCGAAAATGTTGGACAAATCATACGAATATAATGTGAATATCAATCAAAACCGATTGACGACACCCTTTGATATTCACTCAACTCTCGACCATCTCATTAATGGCAAGAATTGTCTTAAATCTTATTATTGATATAATTGTTGTTTTGAAGCACAGGTCAATCCAACCATTCACTACCGCACGGGTTGTCTCTATTTGAAGCTATACCGGACACCCGTGACTGTGCCGGGGCTTCAATACCGAGCACAATGTGTTCGTGTCACGAAGTGGTCAATACATTCAAATCCATTGCGAAGAGAATTATAGCAAAAGTTAATCAAAAGACCGCTTATTATCGAAAAAATTGTTCAGAATTTCATTTGCAATCAATTGTGGAAAAGATTCCCACAAACGATGGTCAGGAAAATGATGACCCAATGAAGAAGTCATACATGATTAAAATTAAGGCATACCCTGCCGGTGCTCTGTTCCAGGCGTTGGTAGAGAATCGTAATGTTTATTATAATAGATTTGAAATCAAAGGCAAAATAAAACGCCTTAACCCTAACCCCAAACATAGCACATGCATTGAAATGAATTCATTGAAAGACTATTGCATTTGTGATTAAATTCTTTAGATTTAATGAAATATATTTTAATAAAATTTATTTAATTTCAATCGTTATATAAATATTAAATATCTTCTTGGAATGCATTGACTGAATGTCCGACCAATAGGTCCTGATTTTGTATATCATTATTGGAAGGAATGTGAGTCTTATTATGGTCTGAATAAACGGCAATCTCTTTATTGTCTTTATCTTTCATGACTCCCACTTGATTCCGAAGACCAGTTATGTCCAAGTCGTCCACACTCTCAAACGGAGACTTAGGTCTTCGGGACCAAAAGAATAGACAAAAAAGACATATGATTGAAATAGCGATGATTGCAGTGATGGACAAAATTATTAGAAAAATAATTAAAGAATCCATTATTTCATCAAAAAATACTCAAAATTATATGTTTTTCTCAATTCTGAACAAATTTAATATAATATTCAAAATCAACTGAAAAGCGTTCAAACAATTGAATACAAATGAGTTATTTTATACTTTTATTGAGACTCGAGTTTTGTATTAATAAGACATTTGTTGAGAACTTTAATTTTATGTCTTTTGGTCGGAATGTCTTAACGTTGGAATCGATTGCAACAAAAAATTAAGTGAAAATTATTCAAAAATGTTTTGAGAAATAAATATTACAATCATTTTTACTTCAATCAAGTCTTCAAAGAATTGCGACATTTTTCGAGAATCTCTTTCTTGACTTTGGGGTAATCCGGGTATTTGTCGAGTATTTCACGGCAGACATCAATGGCTTCGACATATCGTTTGCCTTTCATCAAATTGAAGGCCAATTTGTATCCAATGTTAGGTTTGTTGCCGTTCGAGAGCTTCCATAGAGTGCTGTAATGGACAGACGCGTCTTTATAGCTCTGTTCCTTTTCGCTGATAAAACCCAGGTATTCGTAAGCTTTCAGACATGACTAAAGGAAATGGATTCTAATGTTTAGCATAAACTCAATCAAATCATAATTTTATTGAAGACTGACTTTATTGAAGAGCAGGACCTTTTTGAGCAGTTCCATCGCCAGGTCGTATTTGCCCGATTGGGTGTATATGTCGGCCAACAATAGCCAACACTTCTCCAGATATTCCGCTTCCTTGAGGGGCAAGAGAGGGGTCATTGTTGGCAACGACAGCAAATGCAATGCAATGATGTATGACCTGATAGTTCCAACTGTTCTTCGACACTCTTTTCAACTGATTCCGTGC
Source organism: Quadroppia sp. Gr-Ori-00064 (assembly GCA_034700825.1). Lineage (NCBI taxonomy): Eukaryota > Metazoa > Arthropoda > Arachnida > Sarcoptiformes > Quadroppiidae > Quadroppia > Quadroppia sp. Gr-Ori-00064. The sequence continues at coordinate 23,110 of JAQIXR010000299.1, read as the reverse complement.
TTTTGGCGTTTGCTTTAATATCATATAAGCTGTGGAAACGCCCAGAATTGCCGCCACGTTATCCTTCTGTTGAGAATGGAGTTCATTATCAACTTTTTTGCCACAATTCACTCAATTCCTACATATCTTTCGTCGTTCAATATCTTCATGAACTCATTCAAAGCCAACTCTGCGTCACTTTTCAGTCTTTTCGCCAGAATTACAAAGTTATACATTATATGAAAGTCCAAATCGTCGATCACTTTCCCCCTCAAGTCCTAAACAATCATAGAATCCATTGTTTATATCATTTTTTAACCACTTATTTGTTAACATTACGCCCAAGAGCTGATCCGCGGTCTTGAGAGCGGTGTAGTGATAGCTATCCTTTTGGACAGGACTGAAACATAGGTTTGATTCAAACGATCAATAATTTGATTGATATTGAAATCATTACTTAATTTGAATCACATTATCAAAAGTCTCGCCACCGATGGTCTCGTTGTCTGGATTTATACAGATTTCAATCATACGATACGTGACCGTAATCTTCATATCAGGGTCTTGTCGGGCATTGTTGAAGCTCTTCATCGCTTCGTTACTGTCCCCTAAATTGGGATTATTTTCTCAACAATTATTTTATGAAAAAATATTAAAATATTAATAGTTCCCAAACCTGTGAACCATTGATAGAGTCCTTTGCTATAATGATAGCCTGAGTCTAATATAGTTCTCGGAGAAAATTTCTCTGCTTTTTCCAGCACTGGGGGCACGATATCTAACTGTCCGACACGACGGGCCGTTTCAATCAGCTTAATCATTGCCGGATAATAGGCTAACATTGAGAATAGGTTTCGTTTATAACAAACAATTTTCAAAAACTAATCACTTATTGATTACTCGGTTTTCGGGACAACAGTTCATTGAAGTGATTGAGGGCTCCATTGAATTCGTTTTGTCTGAACGTCAAGTCTGCCATCATCTGAAGGAAAGGCATTCTTTGTCAGATATTCACAACAAAATATATTAATGTAAGCCCTGACCAAAACAGGCTCTTCTAGATGTGGTGAGTGCTTAAGGATAGCCACACAATAGTTGTGTGCGATTTCGTAGTTCTGGTTCAGCGCTTCCAACCTCGCCATCGACATCAAGATCTGCAAACATATCATTAGATCCAATTGAATGGCAACTGATATGAAGACCTCAGCATTCGCTTCGTCATAATTGAGCGCTTCCTTATATACAGTCAATGACTGCTTATTGTCTCTTAAGTGACTCGATATAAGTTCTCCCAATTGTTTGCATAAACTATAAGACAATTCATTCAAACATTTTTTCCATTGAAATTCAATACTAAACCCAATCGAAAACTTCTTCTGCTCCGCTAAAAGGTCCGGCTGTTCGACAGGGAGTCGTCTCATTAGCCTAAATGATGGCAAATGTTTAGCGAAATATCAATTGTTGTGACAATACTTTTGGTTCGTCTGATGGGCTCTCTTCAGGGTCGCAATAGCCGTTCCCTTATTATCAGTCTTGAGCTGTACCTGTGCTAACAGATTGATGAGCTTTACCTCCCATTCCAGACTTTGAAGATCTTGTGCTAAACAAAGAATAATTCGTTTATGACTTAGTATTGAATGAGTGGTCATAAGACTTGTGGACAGACATTGAGTTTGAGATATCTCTAAAGCATTTGTTATAGTGTTTTGCGATTCGTCATATCTTTTCAAACGCCACAAAAGATGTGCCAAATCGTAGCGGAAGGCGTTCTGACCACTGGTTTTGATGGCGGCCTTATAGTAGGTGACCGCCTGTCCAACGAATTTGCATTCAGTTGTATTCAAAACCATTAGATGTTATACCTTTTCATAGAAATGAGTCTTAATCAACGCCTGTCCAACTTTTCTGGTCAGCACCCAGTCTTTGGGGTTCTTTTTCAACGCCTGTTCGTACACCTCAATAGCCCGTTCCGGCTGTCAATTGAATATAGAATTAATGCTAAAAATAATTATCAAATGATTGTTCATTACCTCAAGAATGTTCATATAGGCGTCGCCGAGCATTAGGTATGACTGAGTCGTCGGCTTTTTATCCAATATTTCTCTATAAATATATTTAAAGTTATTTTTGAAAAAACATTTTATTTATTTTTTCCAGAATTTCTTTCAATATATAAAACTCTTAAGAATTCAATCGATATTTCATTTGATATTTCATTTGATATTTATTTTATATAATAATAAAAGTTATATAAAATTTTTAGTATAAACTTTTGTGCGTTGAATGGAGACATACCTGTGCCCTACCTGTGCCAAACCTATCTATCGTTACCTACCAGGACATTCTGCGCTCTATCCTTCTCTTAACAATGTCAACAAACCTGTAACAGCCGGCATATAAACGCCTGTCCTTTCTATACTTGAGATAAATGCTGGCCATTATCTCTCGGGACCGAACAAAGTGCTCCCCGTGCTCTAGGGTTATGTCCCGCAGAACACTGAGCGCCGTCTCGATGTCGCCCCTGGCCTCAGCCAACTGAGCGTTTGCAATCATAACCCTTCCCTCATCAGGAGTTCCAACGCATTCCTCAAGCAATTCATTCAACAGTTTCGACGCCTCTGTCTGTCATCAAATCATATATAAGTCTACAGTAAATCGAAATCAATTCACTCTTTACGGTCTGTTCCAGAAGGGAATGGATGTCAACCATTTGCAGATATAGGGAGATCTTGTCGTTTTTGGCCAAAACATTACCCTTTTTGTTGGAGTTGGCTTTCGATGGGTTTTGTGCAAAACATTAGAATATGAATGAATTTAATGTCAAATGTCTTACAAAGGGTTGATTTGAGTAAACCCAACGCCTCCTCATATTTCCTCTCCGTCTTCAGAACCGATGCTTTTGTCAAAATATATTGTATTTGTTCTCTTATCTGCCATTCAGTCAAAAGTCATTTCAGTCATAAAATCAATTATGAAAGATGTAGAGCACCTGAAAGTTATGGCTGAGCGCCACTTCCAGACTCTTACTCGCCGTCTGATTGTTCCCGAAATACAATAAGATCTTTGCCATCAAAAGGTGTCCGTCACTGAAGGACTGGTTTTGGTCTAAGCATTTCTGCAATAAACTGATGGACGCCTGGATGTCACCGCTCAGGTACTTCACTTTTGACATCAGATAGAGGGGCTCTTTCTGTGTTGGACAGGCATTCACTAACGGCTGTAAAATATCTTTGGCCTGTTTGAGGGCTGGCGGCAACGGCTGTCCCATAATCAGGGGCTCATTCGGTGAGTGTTGTAGATATATATCCGCGACACTCATAATGAGATTCGGCTCTAAGTTTATGTAATACTCGAACCCAAGGGGTAAACCCTTTCCACATATAAGTGATGCAAACATTACTCAAAATTCATTTGCATTGAGTTTCATCCAAACCTTCATCACTTGATTCTGCTTTTCGACGATTTGGTCCAAATATTTGAGGACTACTGCACTAGATTTGCCTTTCCTTTGGCCGGACAGTGCGCACAGGTATAGCAGTTCCTATAAATGACATTATATTAATCGATGAATCGATTCAATGGTTTGTATCAAACTTTGCTCATTCCGGTCGCTCTATTGAACTCTTCGAGCGATTCCAACTGTTCGTCGACATCTGCCTGTCCTTCAATGAGCTGACAGTGCAGAAGACCAGTCAGGCCTACAATGCTATTCTCGTCCATCTTTGTGGCACTCCTATAATGTCTCTGAGCGTCAGTCATTCGGTCTGAAAGAGGAATAATTGTTTTCGAGATTATAATGAGATTTGAATTTTGATAATCATTTGGAAATCACTCAATAGTAAGCACTGGTAGGCATGTTCGCACACGTAGGTTATATTTATGGGGTCGAGAAATACAGCCCTTTCGATGAGAGTCGTCGTATGCGTCAAAATGTATTCATTTCCGAAAGCCTTTCAAACAATAGATTTTATGAGACATTAGACATGTGTTTGAATTAATGGTCTTTTGGATCAAAGTATTACAAGTCTTGCGAAGAGTTTCGCCGATTCGTAGTAAAGGTCAGAGTTTTTGGGCTCTCGTATCTCAAACGACTGGATCAGATCATTCAATTTAGACGTCGCCTATAATTGAAGATCAATTGAATTGGTGGTCAATCCCAGCGCAAAGCACTCACAGCCTCATCATTGTTATCCCAGGCCATGCTATGGAGAATCAAATATCTTTGAGCGTCTAAACAGTGCTTATCGATGGCCAGCGCCCGAAACGCTGTGTCCACCACCTGTTCCCAGTCCTTAAGACAGGTCTGAAGTTTCATCTTTTCGATGAGCGCCGGCAGAAATCTCGGATACATTACGATTGTCTGATTTATTTGTTCGACGCCCGCTATAAACGACCCGTTCTTCTCAAACACCTTAGCCTTTCCCAGAATAACTTCCGGGTCATTACTATCATAGAAGAGACGAAAAACAAAACTAATTTTTCATCAAATATTGATAAAAACCAACGATTTTGAAGAGATGTCAAAGTAATTCATCGCTGAGTGATTCATGGCATTGATATCCGGGTCACTTCCAGACAGCACTTCGAGCCAACCCTTCAATATCAAGCCCTAAGTGTTTGACAGAAAAGGGAATAAAATAATAATAATTACTATTATTTAGAGTTTATTCACATCTTTATAAGTCGGGGACATTTTAATCATGCGATCGATGTATTCCTTGGACTTTTCGAGACGTCCCGACAATAGGAGGAATAGACCCGCGAAATACAACGCCTAAAAGAAGGTGAAAATATTCAATATTCAGGGGGTTTAATGAATAATTGTGTTCACCATTTCGTTCGCTTGCTTTCGATTCTCCCTGAGTTTGATCTCGAGTTGAGAAACAGTTTCTTTGTCTTTGGGATCAATTGAAACATTTACCCGAAAATGGTTTTACCGTTGAATACAAACCAATTATTTGACACTTTCTGTGGGCGTAAATCAACGCCAATAACGACCCGATGAGTAGGTCTCGAGTGGACAGACACTGATCCAACTCTCGGATACTCTCCTGAACTCTACCTGAATATAACACTTCTCATTGAATACTTGTTTTGAGAGTTGGCTATACCTTCGAAGGCCAGGGATATTCCATAGTAGAAACGATAGAGTTGTTCACCTATGGGTTGGTATTGAAAATCAGTTGATTTGGGACAGTTATGTTGGGGTGTGCCATACCAGGGTACATTCTAATGCCATCCAAAGCACTCGAAGCCATAGTTCTATACATTTTTTTGAGGCAATAGTAATGCGTTGAAGCCTTCAGTCATACAAAAAGCAATGCATTTGACAATTGGTTTCATATGTTCTGAACATATATTACTAACTCTTATTAATATCTCATTCGTATTGTCAGACATTTTCAGACATTCCTCTCAATTGAGTCCACTCTTAATCCAAATTTTATATAATAATTATTTTTGAAAAAAACTTTTCATTTGTTTGATGTGAATAGCATTGAAGCAAACAGAGTGACCATGGTTACATTGCATGGTTATGTTGTGCACATTCTCTGTTCATTGTCTCACTGCTCACCACTGATGGCAGTGATTGAGATAATGGAGTATTTGATGCAAGAGTTAAATGGGATCAAAACCGAAGACCATCTGAAAATGGATTCTTTGCTATCATAGAAATTGTGCACAAATTCTATAAGAAGACAATCTTCTGGTCATAACATCAATGCAATTGTCTATCACTTCCACTCTCTTCGGTCTTATATACCATTGTTTGACATGAATTCAATTCATTAATACTTTTGAAAATGATTTCAATTTTACTTAAAAATATCAAATATTATAAAACTTTTCGCTTTAGAAGAATATAATTTGTGATGAGATATGTCTTCAGGACGTCATATATGGATGACTCCAAACGTCTGTGAAATTACAAAACATTTGTTTTGAAAATATTTGCAAATTATATAAAATTGTATAACAATTAAAACTGACTTAAGAATGAGGTCAAAGAGCAGACATATAAACCTTCGTCGCAAAGCTCTGATAAATAGCGCCAAACATAAGTCAGAGTTACTGTCATTGAAGTAAACGTTTGAAGAAATTTTGAATCAATTTATTAATTGTTTTAATCGTATAATACTCGCAAAGAATGGCTGAATCGACGGGTTCTTCGAGTTGTGACGCAAACGATAACTTAAGGTATGTCTTGAGTATGGGTTGAGCCACAAAGTGGACATTACTTCTTGTGTTGGGATCAATGGATGGCAACCGAGACAAGTGTTGTCGAACCTGTTCTAAGTACAGGAGGTTCTGGTTCTGCCATTCCTCCCAACGCTCTCTTCAGTTGTTTGACTCAAATTCTTGACAAATATTTTATAATTTTTAACACAATTTGTATTATATTTGAAATAATTGTCATATTATATAATCTCTCGACAGAGAAGCCATTGATGTGTGGTCTCATAGCGAAGACGTGGTCCGAGTGGGAAAAAAAGGTCTGCAGAAGGCTGAAGAAGCTCTTCGGATGGCTCAAAAAAGTGTGGTCACTTCACAACAATTTCTCACTATAGCGGAAGAAGGCGCTGAACGAAGTAAGGAACGGGTGTTGCGACGGCTGAGACGCTCTACCTCTCAAGACAGGCCTCTCTTGCTGTAAGTCTTGACATGAATTGCATTATTTATATACAAAACCCTTCGAGTGTTTGTTGTCTTCGGTGTTGGCATTGATTGCAGTCATCACAAGAAGTGAAACTCATTTCACTTTCGTTTCATTTCATTAATAATTGTTTGAAAACTCAATTCAATTAATACTGTCTTTGACTTTAGTGAAGAGTTTCCGATCATTGGACCACTCGTTGAGAGAGTCATCAAAGAAAGAGCCATCGAATTGGAAGCCCTTAAGACAAGGCATGTAAATGTGGAACCAATGGAAAGTGCAATGTTGTCACATCCAGAGGTTGGTCCAGACCTGTCATCACCTAAGATCACATCTCATTCCCAAACCTCTTCGTCAGACAAGACATGTCTCACACCTCTCGTCAAGACACTCAACGACGGCTCCGGACCTTCTGGTCTGTGATCTGACAATTCGTGTCAAAGAGTTGTCTTTGACTTCAGTTTCGACTCAAGTATTGTTTGATCGAAACTAATGTCAGTAAAGATATGACAAATGATTACAAAAAAGTTTTTATAATAAAAAATGATTTGTTTTATTGAAAACCCTTTCAATTGAAGTCATATTTAGGGTGTGTTTCGACTCAAAGGAATAGTTCCAATGTTTCCCACCTGTGCCCGACCTCTGGACTTGACGACAGTCCCCTTCAATGGTCAAACATATGGGATGTGTTTCTGACGCCACGACTAATAGTATCTGTCGGTGCAATGGATGGCAAAGGAATGGCATTTCGTGGATAGTCTGACACTTGTATTATCATTGTTTGAGACTTGGATCCGAATAATAAAAAGTATCAAAAGTTTGCCCCCTTTTGATGTATAATTTTGAGCGGGATCAGTTTGGATGGCAATACAACTTATTTGATTTCGATATAGATATCCCTTTAAGTAGATATACATTACTTGTAATCGGTTTACAAAAAGTACCAAAACTTCGATCAATACTTAAGTTGTTTACAATTGTATGAAATAAATGAAAATTTAATTAATATTTGCTTTTGATTTGAAATAAACGAAAAGTAAATAAAAAATATTAATTGAAATCATATTTAAATTGGATTTGAATTGCATTTGAAATGCGATCACAAATCAAGTCATCTCTCAATCGATGATCAGTTCATGTCTTGGCGGACGTCATATATGGACGAGTGGCTGAAGACAGCGTTTCGTGTGTTTGTGTCAACTCTTTAAGACTTCGTCCACTGTTTGGCGCTTCGATCGCATCCATTGAGCCATTGATTTGTTCATCGTTTGAGTCATTGTCTCAACCAATATGTCTGACGACGACATGTCTGAACCACAGCAACGATCTGTTCCTCCGTTGAAGATCAAACTTCCGGTGCGAGAGTTGCGACCGAAACGGAATGTCAAACGGAAGTCATCGGTGGAAGAAGAGGTGACAGACAATGACGACGACTTCGAAGTGTCCACTTCTTCGCGCGACAACCGATCGAAGACCAGACAGTCGGCCAAAGACACTGACCCGCCCTCCCGGCGCTCAGAACGGATCTTCCTGTCGGCCACTAAGAAGAATACGGTCGCCGACAAAGAATCAGATGAAGACACCATTGATAATGAAGACACGAATACTATTGACCACAAAGACCATTGTCAGGCCTGTAGACAAGGGGGGGATCTATTGCTCTGCGACTACTGTCCCCGAGCTTACCATAAAGTATGTTTGGATGAGGAGATGACAGACACTCCCGACGACTGGTGTTGTCCTCACTGTCAGAAGAACGGAAAGCCTGAAAAGGATTCCAAACCGAAGAAGAAGATAATTGAAGTCAAAAAACCCGTCCCTAAGAAAGTGGTCAAAACAACTGCCGAACCGATTGAGAATCAGGACTATTGCGAGATATGCAACCAATGCGGGGAACTGCTGTTGTGCGACACCTGTCCCCGAGCCTATCATCTCGTATGTATGGACCCCGACATGAAAGCCGTTCCCACCGGTGTCTGGAGTTGTCCTCACTGTGAAGAGTTCGGAGTCGAGGAGAGACCAGAACCGGAACCACCGGAGAAGGCAGAAAAGATTGTCTGCAAAGTGTGCAGAAATGGTGGCGAAGACATTATCTTCTGTGCCACCTGTCCTGCCAGATATCACCCCAATTGTCTCAATCCGCCATTGGATGAAATACCAGAGGAATGGCAGTGTGCGCCCTGTAGTGCAGAGCCCTTGGATGGAAAGGTCCAAAGAATACTGTTCTGGAGGTGGAAAGTGCCCGAACACAGGGAGGACTCGGATGAAGAGAAGCCTAAAAAGAAACGAAAGGAAAGGGAGTTCTTTGTCAAATGGCGGGAGAGGTCGTATTGGAACTGCTCTTGGATTAGTGAACTTCAGATCCAAGTGTTTCACCAAAGTATGTACAGAACCTACTGTACCCGAAACGACATGAATACTCCGCCCCCTTATGAAGAAGGCTATGAAACACCGGTGGCTAAAAATGTAGACACAGAAGAGGGCGCAGAACCGACTGCTGCCACAGGAATGAGACGCCGAAGGAATCGATACTCGAATAACGACGCGAATCTCGTGGAACAGTACCTTCGGTACGGCATTCGACCGGATTGGCTGCAAATACACCGAGTCCTCAATCATCGCAAACAAAGGGGAAAAATTCATTACACAATCAAATGGCGGGAATTGCCGTATGAAGAGGTGTCGATTGAGTTGGAACCGGATCATTGCCTCTTCGATATACCTGATTATCGCCAGAAAGTACAACAGTATTGGGATCTCAGAACTACCGTCGAAGACGAGTCAAAGGCTGAGCGCAAGACTCGCGAGAAAGAGGACAAAAGGAAAGGCAAAGACAAGGACAAGAAGAAGTTCAACAAGAAGTTGTCCGACCCTAAGAAGAAGTGGGAAAAACAGCCGGAATTCATACCCGAGCCGTTGGAACTGCATGAGTACCAGTTGGAAGGCGTCAATTGGTTGAGGTATTCGTGGGCTCAGAAGACGGAGACAATACTCGCGGATGAGATGGGTTTAGGAAAGACTATTCAGACAATTGTCTTCCTGTACGGACTCTACAAAGAGGGTCACACGAGAGGCCCGTTCCTGATAACAGCGCCGCTCTCAACGATAATCAATTGGGAACGAGAGCTGGAGGACTGGTCGCCAGACTTCTACGTTGTCAACTACACCGGAAATAAGGACAGTCGGGTCATCATAAGGGAGAATGAGTTGAGCTTTGATTCGGACGCCATAAGGAGTGCCTCAAAGGCCTGTAAACTCCGAAAGCACTGTAACGTCAAGTTTCACGTTTTGCTCACGTCTTATGAGTTAATTAATGTCGATTCGGCTCTTTTGGGATCAATTGACTGGAAAGTGCTTGTCGTGGATGAGGCGCACCGACTGAAGAGCAATCAATCGCTTTTCTTCCGAACCCTCAACTCATACAGTGTTGAACACAAACTACTCCTCACCGGAACTCCCCTTCAGAACAATTTAGAAGAATTGTTCAATTTGTTGAACTTCTTGAGTCCTCAACGATTTGAGTGAGTTTTAAGACTTTGTTTATCTCTTTGAATGTCTTCTAATGTCTTGTTTTCGATGGACAGTGATATGGAAGGCTTCCTCAATGAGTTCGCAGAGATCGCCAAAGAAGAACAGGTGAAGAAATTGCATGATATGTTAGGACCACATCTCTTGCGTCGTCTCAAAGCCGATGTCTTGAAGAACATGCCATCGAAGAGCGAGTTCTTGGTTCGGGTGGATTTGGCGCCACTTCAGAAGTATTGAACGAATTGTGAATTGTTTTGAATTTGTATTTCTTATCGAATTGTATTAATTGACAGAAAATACTATAAATTCATTTTAACGCGAAATTTCGAGGCCCTGAACATAAAGGGAGGCGGAAAACAGGTCTCCCTCTTGAATGTGGTCATGGATTTGAAGAAGTGCTGTAATCATCCCTATCTGTTCCCAACGGCTTCTCAGGTATGGCTTGTTTTTAATGATTGTTAGACCTAATGATTGACCAACTGATAGGAAGCGCCCAAAACGAAGTTCGGGTACTATGAAGGGGTTGGGCTGACGAAGGCCTGCGGAAAACTGGTTCTTCTTCAGAAGATGTTGCGTAAGCTCAAAGACGAGGGCCATCGAGTGCTCATCTTCTCTCAGATGACACTTATGTTGGATCTGTTGGAAGACTTCCTCGAATTCGAACAATACAAATATGAAAGAATTGATGGAAGTATTACTGGATCTATACGTCAAGACGCCATCGATCGGTTCAATGCTCCCGGCGCTCAACAGTTTGTATTCCTGTTGTCGACCCGCGCCGGAGGTTTGGGCATCAATTTGGCCACCGCTGACACAGTCGTTATATACGACTCCGATTGGAATCCTCACAATGACATACAGGCGCTGAGTAGAGCCCATCGAATAGGACAGGCCAACAAAGTCATGATCTATCGGTTCGTGACTCGAGGGTCAGTTGAGGAACGGATAACTCACGTGGCGAAGAAGAAGATGATGTTAACGCATCTGGTGGTTAGGCCTGGACTCGGGAACAACAAAAATCAGGCCTCAATGTCCAAACAGGAATTGGATGACATCCTTAAGTTCGGTACTGAAGAACTGTTCAAAGAGGAAGAGGGCAAAGAGGAGACAGCCATTCATTACGACGACAAAGCCATCGATGAACTGTTGGACAGAAGCCAAGAAGGCATCGAACAGAAGGAGATGTGGGCCAATGAATACCTGGGCTCCTTTAAAGTGGCCTCGTATGCAACTAAAGAGGCCGAGGAAGTGGTCGAGGAAGAGGTGAAAACAGTCGAAGAGCCCGACCCTCAATACTGGGAGAAACTGTTGGGTCACCACTATATCCAACACCAGGAGAACATTCAGCGCACTCTTGGAAAGGGAAAACGTGTCCGAAAACAAGTGAATTATAGTATCGGTGCCGAGAATACCGAATACGCCAACAATGCGTCCGAAAGCAGTTCTGACTATTCTATGCCTTCCGGTATTGTCTTCGACTTTGGATTCGATTTTGAAACACTTTATTGAAAATAACTATTTTTCAGATTTGAGTTCAAACGACGAAGACTTCGATGTCAGAGCCGAAGAGGGTATGAGAGGAGGTGTTAAGCTTAGGCACAAACACGGAAAGGAGAAAATGCCTCCACTCGTGGCACTCATCTCAGGCAACACTGAGGTATGGAATCATCTCTTATTCGAACATTTGTTTCTAATTGACTACTTTTGCCGAACAACAGGTCCTCGGCTTCACTGCGAAGCACAGGAAAGCCTTTTTGGACGTTGTCATGCGTTTCGGACTTCCACCGCAAGACCAGAACATAACTGAGTCTCAATGGTATGTAAGGGAATTGAAAGGGAAGTCCGAGAAACACCTGCGCGCCTACACTACAGTATTTGTTCAACACCTGTGCGATACCGGAGATCCGCAGTCGAAGACCTTCGAAGACGGCGTTCCTAAAGAAGGAATTAACATAAACCAAGTGTTGGCCCGAATTGGAATGGTTTCGCTCATCAGAAAGAAAGTACATGAATATGAGGGCCGACACGGGTTGGAAAGTATGCCGAAATTGAAGCCAAAGAAAGTCGGTAATCAAGTGATAGATTTGATGAACGAGTCGTCGAAAGACTTTAAAGAGTTTGAGGACAACAACAGTCAGGACAACAGTCAAGACAACAGTCAAGAGAACAGTCAGAACAGCATTGAAGACAAGAATATCACTAATGATAATGAAGTCGAAAGTGTTAAAAGCGATGACAAGAAAGACATTTCAGATGAGAGTAAAGCCAATGACGAAAAAATGGATGAACAGAGCGCTGACACCACTGAAGACAAACCCATTGACGAGAAGATTGAGTCAGAAGTGATACAAACCGATGATTCGCAAACGAAAACAACTCAAGACAACGATTCGACGAAGACTGAAGACAAAGAAGTCAAAGACGTTGTCATGACTGACATCGAAGAGGAAAAGGTTAAGAATGAAGACAATGAAAATGTGGACAAAGTTTTAGAAGAAGAGGATAAGAAAGGTTTGAATGAAGAGAAGGTTTGCAACGAAAGTGAAGAAAAAAGTGAAGAAATAATTAGTGAAACCGAAGACAAACCAAAAACTGTCGGACCGTTTGAGTTCAATATAAGAGACGGCGGTTTAACAGAACTGCAAACTCTGTGGTATTTCGAGGAACAGGAGCTGAAGCCGGGAAAAGAAGCTGAGGTTTGGCACAGAAGACATGACTACTGGATGTTAGCCGCGATCGTCAAAAATGGGTTCGAGCGCTGGAAAGACATCAGCGATGACGAAGACTTCGCTATTCTTGTGGAACCGTTTAAGAGTTCACCGAATATTAAGAATAAGTTTATGGAAAGACGTCTTCGGCTGTTAGAACAGGCGCTGGTCTTCGAGGAACAGTTCAGACGAACCGCACATTTGGCCCGAATTATTGACAACAAAGACTCGGATGAAATGTCTGACGAAGACAGCGGTGGATCCAAAGAGGATGAGCCGAACGACGAGAATAAGCCATTGAATACAACTCTTCACAAATGTATTAACCAATTCGAAGACCTGATGACAGACATGAAGAGCGATTGCGGACGTATACCACAAACCGTTCAACGGATTCCTCCAATCGCTCAACGATTGCAGATCTCGCAGAAGGGCTTCAATGCTATGGGTCATCAGAAACGACATTTGTCTCAGTACTGATCGACGACTGAGTCGACAATAGGTCCCAATAATTGAAATCGGAATCAATTGTTTGGAGTAATCCTTATATCGATTGCACTCTTATTTACTTTCATTAATGTCTGTATTTTTACCATAAATTATATGTCTTTTGATTACAATATTCTTAACAATCGTTTCATTCATTTCTGATAATATTTACTTCAAATCAATTTATTTAAATTAATTCGTTATTCCTTTCCATCGGTTCTTATGTCGAGTTATAGTAAATATCGATAAAAATATTTGTATTTCTTTAACAAAAGATTTGATAATAAATTAAAACTTCAAATCATTTGAAATATTTGGTCAAAAGTTTATTATTGAATGACTTTTATTCTCACAAATTGTTTGATAGAAAAGTGATTGAAAACAATTGGAACTCATTTTCAACTAAAATATTCTTATAAAGGAATGAGTTGTCCATCGATGACATCAGTGAACGGAAACGGAAAGAGTGTCCAAACGACGGCACTTCCGCTAATTTAAGGCAGTTTTGATCTTCTCTGTTGTTGTGTCTGTCGTTCGCTTTGAGCAATGGTTTCGGCCTTTAAGGAATCAATGGATTAATTGACAACAAAGACATCAATCAAATGAAGATTACATCCAAACGGAAGTCATCGACAGTCTTGTATTCGTCGAGTCTGTCCACAAGGTATGGGTCGATGTCGAGAATGTCCGACCCTTTGTAGTACTTCCGAAACGCCCAAAACTTCTCCAAACCATACAATTGGCCTAAAAGTGGTTATGAGAAGTGATTAGAACTGTGTCACAAGTGGTCAAAGAGTGGCCACAGATGACAGGGGGTCAAAGGGGTTGTATACGAGTTGCGGCCAACCCTTAACACTGGTATTGAGTTTAAGGTTGAATTATAAACAGGTTATTATTATTCCATTCATTCCGTGAACAATCATTCAATGGATGAGTGAATGACAGTAAAAGTCGAATGGATTTCACATTCGATGGCAAACATATCACAAGATATTCAACAATGTCTTCAATACCTGACTCGAAGTCTCTGATTGTCTCCGTCTGGAAGTCTTCGAACAGGTCTTTACGAAAATGTTTTTCGAGTCCATAAGAATAGAACCTAAAAAGGCATTCCAAGCCATATCGATAGCCAGCGCTGGCGTCTTCGTTGGCTGTCCGTCGGAACTCTTCATACATTCTTCTGTTGAAGTGTTCTCTTAAGAAGAAAGACCAGAATCGGAACAATGTATTCATTTCTTGACTTTGACCAACACCTGAGTGGACACCAATTGTCACAAAATGGTTATCATATATAGAGGTCAGACCTAATCGTTTCCTGTCTTTAAGACAACGGGAACGGTATTTATGGTAAGCCAGTTGAGTGAATCCATTCTGTTTGAGGAGTGCGTGCGACGGGTGCTCGAACTTAGGCAACGATTGCGGGGTTGAGCCCAGACTAGACAATTGAGGGGCCGATGCGGTCAGGGAGTCATTGGTCTTGTGGGACGACTGGTGGTGTCGGGAGTCTATGACCCAACCGATGTGGGACTCAATGGGAGGGTTTGACGAGTACTTTGTCTTCTGTTTACGAGGAGTTCCGCTTTCGACAGGCCTTTGAGGTTCGGGAGCCAAATAGAAACGCGGATCAGTTATAGGAGACTTCAAGTGAGGGGTCTTTGTTCGAGAGACCGGCGCCGACACCGGGGCTGAAGGAGGGCCTAATGGGAGATAAAGTGTTCAATAATTGCAAACAAAATGATAACAAAAATCTTTTTTCGGCAGAAATGGAAACACAGTTCACCTGAAACTTGTCTTTCGAAGAAGGACTCCTCTTCATAGGTGGGCGGCGGGGGTGGGGGTGGGGGAAGGGATCGGTCCTTAATCTTCAATGTCTTGTTGAGCGCATACTTTTCAAACGCCTCTTGAGATATGAGTTCAACCGTTTTGTGAGGCTTTGAGTCCTGTTTGACGTCTGTCCACAAGTCCTGTTCGTAGTAAAAGAGTCCATCGTTTATGACTTTCGCCAACTCTTGCGTCAACTTCACTCTTGTCGTCCGATCTCCAGACCTGTCATACCCTTCGTGTTTAACCCTCGCCGAAGACGTGAGTTGAGTGACGACAATAATCTGCGCGACTTCTGTGTCACTGATCTCATAGTCCGAGTCGTCGTCACTCCAAGACGTGAACTGATTGTTGCGACCACTGATCAGGTCTTTGAGGTCTTCGTCGAACTGAAAGGCCAACTCTTCGGCGCACCTCATCCTATGGCCAGCCCTACCATCGCATGACTCGTTGGACAGTTGTTTCGGTCGTGTCTTCGACTTCTTGTACTTAACTTCTTTCCAATCGGTTTTCATGTCGTTTGGCATCAGATTAGAGGAAACCCTGTTTTGTGACCACTCTTTGGGCACAATGTCTGCCCCTTTGGTCTCATTTGGGGTCACTTCAGATGTTTTGATCTGAAGACAACCAAAACATAGGAAACGATTGCAACGAAAGGGAAAGGCTTTTGACTTACAGTGCGATCCATAGGAAAGGGATGTCTTAGTAGTGGTGTCTCTTCTGTCCATTCATTGCACGTCTCACTCGAAGACGGGATGTGTTTATAAAGACATAAAAATAACTAAATTATAATAAACGCAATCAACGAATGGTTCGCATTATGTGATCCCTGTCCACAAAGATGGCTGACAGACAGCGCCCTCTCATTGGCTGTTGTGTTAAATGACCGCAAAATTCAAAGATAAATAACTTTTAAAACAATTTTATAATAAAATAAATTTTATTCAATTTTTAATACAAGCCCTCAAACAGGGTTTGGCCATAAGAGGAGGGGTTCGAAAGTGTAGGACTTTTACTAAATACACACTCTTTTAGTTTGGAGTCTCGCCATCACTGACCACAATGTCCTGTGCTGTCAACGGGTACACCATTTCCAGAAACTCCAATTGTCTTTGAAATGACCACAAATTGAATGATTTGTATCGAAATTAACACCAATTAATACATACTTTCCGATCGCCTCTCTTTGGGAGGCATTCACTCTCGTCACCAACGCTTCGAACCGTTGGCAAAGACTTTGGGAACTGTTGTCAGACATTGTGTTTGTCCTTCTAATCAGTAATGAATGAATGCATTCAAAACCCAATCCTTTTATACCTTATAATAAGCACTCATTTCACTGACCTTTGGGTCAATCGATTCCTATTAATGATGGCATACTTCAGGTATTCGTCACTTTTTGTGCACTTTTTGACCATTTTGTTCAAAATTAGTCAAAGTTTGGAAAATATGTATAAAATTGGTTTATATTATGAATGGTTTGAATGAAATGACATTTCGTTGAGAGATCTAAACAACAGATGAGTTGATTGTCATCTCTTATGCCATCTGTGGTTCAAATCATCCATTCATTCAATACTTATTCTAAACTTTTTTTCCAACTTTTGTCGCAAAAAGTATTCATTGATTGCTTTCAAACACGTATTTCTGGCGCAAAGTCTTCGTTGGAGGACTTGTCATAACTGAGTGGCACATGGATTACGGATGTGGTGGTGGTGTCGGCGGTGGACACACGGGAAGGCACTGGCGATGAGTGGGAGTGATGTGAATGTTGTGTTTGATGTTTGAAACCAAATGTCTTTTGATTGTAAAATACGGTCTCATTTGAGCGAACGCTACCCTTTATACCCCTTTCCCCGTAGTTGGCATTTATGACCTCCACGTGATTGTGGCTCAAGTTTGGGGACATTTGGGATAACAGTCGCTTCTCAGGTGTGGCCAAAACTACCAGTTCTTGACTTTTGTGGCTCTAATCGAAAGCACAGAATGTTTGAGAAAAGTATATATTTTGTGATATTTTAGTCAATCGTTGATTGAAATCGATTTTGATTTTCAATTCAAAACAATTGCTTTTCATTGAAAATACATTCAAAGTATCAGTGAATAAATTGTGGATAAGTTTTGGCGAAATAAAGCCATTAATGAATGGGTTATTAAGTGTTGAAAAGGAAAGACTTAACAGAGAATCGATTGTCATATAATAGGGTCTCAACTATTGGTTCACACAATGAGTGTTAGAAAAAAGTTTTGTTTCATTTGTGCGAAAAAAAAGTGATAAAAAGTTTTATTTTTTTGGTGTGAAATATAATTGTGAGCAATGAATGAGGGGCTGAATGGAGAATATAGAGGCGAAGAATAAGAGCCAAAGAATAATAATAGAGAAAAAAAATCATATAATCGTAAGTAAACTGTGAAGAGAGAGAAGGAATAACATAATAGGGCTGTAAGACAATCATCGCTGAGTGAGAGGTATGGAATGGTATGGTATGTGTGCGATGAGGGCTAACAAGCGATGAAGGTTTACATGAGAGTTGTGTTTCATTGCCTCCAATTCACACAATTTTTTTGTATTGGGTTTTGGCGTAAAAGACACTCAACAATAGCGAGGGTTAGTTAGAGTGAGGCTAAGGCAAGGGCTTATATAATAGACGTTAAGCCAAAGGGTGTTAAAGAAGATCGATATTTACATCGTTATAGTGATAGTGGGAGTGATGATCACCACTGCCGGCACTGTTGCCTCTCTTGACAGTCTTGCTCTTGTGTCTGAGCGCTGAACTCTTGTCCAACTGATAGTAAACTCCGGCGAATATAAGCATATTTAGTATCAAAAGCGAACACCCGATGGCTATCGTCACCAATAGCGCCGTCGAGTAATTGTTGGCAAATGTCATACCATTTGAATCGCTTTTGTTATTCATATTCATTAAGTCATTCATTGCAATCACGTCTACCGTTCCCGACGTTCCTATCGACTGATTATTATAGAAATTCACTATCGATTCCGTAGTAATCATTTGGTTTAAATCATTGGCGCCGTCGTTAACGTCCCTTTCAATGCCAGAACCACTGCTCGTAAACAATATTTTATTGCTTTTACTTATAATAGAGTTGTTATTAACGGGTATTAAATCGACTGATTTGTGAGGAATGGGAGCAAAGAATTTGAATGCAATTTGTCGGACAATTCCGTCATAAGAGCCCATATTTTCGTGATCTGTCAGCAAATGGTGTCTTAAGTACACCTGCTCTTCGCCCGGATTATGAAGTCTTGGGATCAGATTGAGCCAAAAGGACAGTCTATGGCTGTGATAGTGATCTCTGACTTTTGGTTTGAGACCTTTTGATAAATGATAGCAAAAAACATATAATTAATTAATTGCACATAAATTGCAATCGCATTGAAAGCAAAGTTTTCGCCCTTTTATTCATTAATGAAAACACTTATCGAAAAGCAAAAGAATTTTCTCTTTATTTCTGAACTTAATTGAAGTAAACGTTTTTTGATAACAAAAGTCATTGAAAAATGACTTCTTTTGTCTAAAGATATAAAAATTGATTGACTGTTAATTCAATAGTTTTTGTCAATAAAAATATCTATAATTAAAAGCAAAACTCAAACAAAGGTTTGATTTGGCGTTCAGTTTGTGCTTACAATTAGTTATGATTTGAATTCATTATAAGTTTATGAAAAGTATTTTTTTAACATTATATGAATTGTTGTTATTCTATCCATGAGTTCTGACCCTAATATTAATGTCGTTCCCATACTATATAAGAGTATAATTGGGATTATTATTCAACTCATGTCTGAAATTTTGTATCAAATCAGTGTTTAGTGTTTGACAGAATTGACGCTAAAATTCAATTTAAAATCAATTATTTCTTAGAAATTATTTCATATATTTTTGAATAGAAATTCATTACAAAAATAAAACATTTCTCAAAATTGACGTCAAGTCCAATAAGTAATGAAAAATTGAATCAAAATAAATACAATTCACATAAACATTGATTTTATGTATCATTTATTGTGAGCAAAAGTGTCAATGGTTTACATACCGAGCATTATATACTTGCGTTGATTTGGCTCATATTGAGGCCAAACAACACTCTCGAACCGGGCTTTAGATCTGTCACCACTTGTGTCCACTTCCGGTGGCCATACATTTGGATCACTAATCAAATAAATAATTTTTTCATTCAATTCTTAGAATATATTTAAATAATGTCTAAAATGTCGAAAAAGTTCTCATTTTTGGTGAAGTTTTTATTGAATTTATTATTATTTTTGAAAACTCTTTGAAATTAATGTCAAATAAATTGTTAAACAATTAAATCGTAAAGTGTTTTAAGTAGAATATATTGACGATAAGCGCAGCCGAAAGTAACAGTGCTTTGTCTTTGGCTGAGATCTGTTGAGTAAAGCTGAGCCGAATGTGATTGTCCTCAAGAATGACATGATTTAAATCGATTTTATCAAACCTTTTGAGAATATTTCCAATCGATTGCTTCGAGACATTCAAGATATCGAACTCATGTCTGATGACAGCGTCGGCCAGTCGTCTGATTATGAATAGCTTTTTATTGGTTTTGGGGCCGTATATCACGAACTGTTGGGTGCGATCGAAACAGAATCGGCTCTCAATGAGCCGTCCCACCAAAGACCCGGGCGGGCACTCGATGTTGGCATGAATGCCAAAGCAAACGCATTTCCAGCGCTTCTTCACTTTGATCACATGTCGACTGTACTGATCGACAATGTTGAGGGTGAAGCCCAGGTATGCCGAGTGGCGTCTGTTATGGGTTGGACTCACATAAAACAATTGCTGAAAGTCTGCGTTTCTGATCGTAAAGCAGTTTTTGCTGAAGTCGTTGTTCGCGAACAAAGTGTCCATTACTTTGATTTTGTCGTAAATGTAAAACTTTCTCAACTTTTCTATACATTCGAGTCCTTCGATCACTTTATCCTTCTTATGCTTATCCCTGGGCTTTTGCATCCACTCCGGTATGCCATTCGTGATGTGGTCAATAATGCGTTCAACACAAGCGCCTCCCTTTCCGATGAAGAACTTTGTTCTACTGGAAGAGACACCGATTGTCTCATCTTGTATTGAGCCGTTTGGATCGACTTCCGGTTCCACTTTAGTGGGTGAGGTTGGGCTCAATTTTGAACATAGATGTGATTTAAATAGTCTGTCGGTGCCCGACATCGGCTCATACCTTCGTTTGGGCTCAATAATCAAAACCCTTTCAGTTTGGATCTCATTGTCCAAACTTTTCGTTTTCTTCCTTTCGATTGACTTTTCATTCTTCGATCCATTCTTTGTCTTCACATTTGAATCTTCTTTCAGTTGACTTTGATTTTTGTTTTCATCATTTTCTGTGATATTTATAACCAAAGTCTCCGAAGATTTCACGGATTTTGCATTATTTATGACTGAATTCAAATGATTTGTCGACTGTTTTGACTGAGAATTGTTGACGTTTTTGTGTTTGTTATCCGAAGACATGAATAATTATTAGCAGATAATCGATGAAAGGATTCAAAGAATTTGTTTCAAAGGATTCACTCAAAGTCTAACAGTTTTTTATTGCAAACATTTACTAATTATAATATGTTTTGCGATTCACGCGATTTGTTGTTTTGTTAACAAAAATGTTTGAATAGTTTTAATGAAAACATGGAATAATTTACTGAAAATGTCTTCAAATGTCAATGGAATTGATTTAAGAAAAGAGTTTAAGAAAAGATTTAGAAATAATTGAATGAAATTGTAATATATCTAAACTTTTCACAGATTTCTGTATTATTTGTTCTAATAAAATGTTGAACAAAAGGAAAGACATGAAAGACTTGTGAATCTAAGAGATAGTAAAGTCTACGCGAAGTGAATGAGAATAAGTATTTGCAATCGTTAGGGAATTGAGTGTTGGAATGGTATGGAATGGTATGGAATGGCATGTAATTCAAAGGTTGAGCCCATAATAAATGTTAAGTTCGAGTAAATAATAATAGTGTTCGCAATGGGAAGGGGTTTGTCGTCAAATAAATAAGACTTGGCCTCAGATTAAGCAAAATATGATTCAAATAATTCTGATTATTATCAACCATTGACTCAACCATTTCTGTTCGTTTCTCTGCCGGTGCTCTCACTCGAGACTTTATGTGAACCCTTTCCAATGCATTTTCAATGGACATAAAATATGTTTTTGTGTGACTTTTGTCCAGATTTGACTTCACAGGTCTAAGACTGAATCGACTTTTGTATTGATACGAAAGTCATATAAACTTTCATTAATTCTAGTTTTTGTTGCTTTCGTTAAACCAATGATTGAAGAAAACAATAAGTTTTTCGTTATTAATACTCAAAAGTTGTGTCAAAATATTCATTGATTATTATTATAAATATTTATCATTAATGACACAAACGGATCAAAAGTGAAGCCAATTAAAAGTTTGGATTATTGAGAGGGAAAGGTATATAAGACTAACCCGTTTTTGACATAATTAAGCCAATAAGCCATCAGTCCTTCAGAAAGGCTAACCTCAGCCTTAGTATAGTTTTGAGCGAATTGTGCCATAGATTTGCCCAATAAATGCTGAGATAATGGGGCGCCAAACATATAGGCCAGTTCCTCGCCATGGGAACAGCCGAGTCTCTGGTGAAACTTCGAGCCCTCTTCGCTCTGAAACGATGTGACAAATGTTTAGTGAAGCAAATGATAGAGTATTTCGATATACAATGCAATAGCTATTCATGTAATACCTGATGAATGAATACATAGAAGAATGTATTGCCTCTGGCCTGAGGTCTGGCACTGGAAGACGGCCTGTGATATGGCTTTGATGGCATCAATGGCCTGGAGTGCAAATCACTGGTTTCAATGACTGGTGCGACCACTAATGCATCGCTCATTATATCGAGCAATGAATCCAATAAATTGATGGGATGTTCGACTGGACGGTTCCAATCCGTGTACTCATTAATCAATGTCAACAGAATTGCCTTAAAATATCATATTATATATTAATCACAAATTAATCTGAATTTCAGCCGAAGCCACAAATCATGGAAACACTCTTTCGAGTGATATATGAAATGATTAATTGGTATAAAAAAAATAGAAAACATTTTTAAGAAATAATGATTTTATTGTTATGTAAGCTCTCGGACAGTGATGTAGGCGTTCATAGCGTTGTAAAAACAATATAAAAAATGTTTTGAATGTACGCGAGATTAGAGTATTCGAGAAAAGACTCAATTATTTTGATTTAATCCAAAATCAATAGAGAAGACAATAATCGCTGCAATTATCAAATGGACGGATAATAAGGAATCGATTCGTAATTTAGAGAAATATATAAAACTAAAAAACAAGAAAAAGTGAACGAAAAACATAACAATTATTTTGTGATTTATCCGATCATATGATTCACTGAATGCCTATCAATGAAAACAATGGCACGAATTGAGAATAAAAAGGTTTTCTCCGTTAATACTAAACTACATCAATGTATAGACACGGTATAAATACATATCCCAGTGCTCTCATGACTTGTTGTTGTTTGTCAGAGCACTGGTAGGCATAGCATGAGATTAATGATGCGATTCATACATATTCCGCAACCAATTTCCTAAGCATTACAATACGAGAGACAATACAATGGGATTGTATTTAATGAAACAACGGAACAGTTGTGCGAATACAGGAGTAATATATTTATGAAAGTAAACGAATGAATACTTTATTCACAAATCAAATGAACCAAATTTTTTATAACTCAAACCCAAATCAGACTAACATTTTTCATGTCTTTTATTAGACACTAATTTAAATCTATTGCATATTCATAGTGTATTTCGACTTCGGTCAATTCAAAATAAAAAATTCGGCGGTCAATATCGGTCAAAATCGGTCAAAATTGGAT
>JAQIXR010000298.1:0-34265 GCA_034700825.1 Quadroppia sp. Gr-Ori-00064 | reverse complement strand
AGTTTGTTCCTCATATTCCTCACAATAGTCTTCACTTTTGTCTTCATTTGAAGTCATAATTAGTTTGTAATCAAAAAATGAAATCAAATTTCAATAAAATATAAACAAAAACAAAAAAAAGATTTAAAATTCAAACGCAAAACACATTCAAAACACATGGCTTTGAGAGACATCTGTCGGACAAGAGGTTTGTGTTTGAAGTGAAATAAACTTAATTTTGTGTTCATTTGAATTAAATATTATTTAATTGTTATGTAATTTATGACAAATTTGTGGACAAAATGCAAACCAATTGCAATCCAACTGAAGATCTCAAACAGACGTCTGAAAGTCATGCCATCAACGAATCAATCGATGCCGAAGAACATCAAACAAACCATTCAATCGATTCATCAAAAATATTTGTCATTAACTTTGGATCTCTTTTCTTACGGCTCGGAAGGGCTTCTGATTCGTGTCCGAAGACTATATACAATGTGATCGCCAGAAGGATGACATCTAATCGGTTCCCACCACAAGAAGACACATATCTGTTGCCAACCAATCGACTGAACAAAGAAATGAATAAAACATTTACCGAAACTCAAAAGTCAGTCAACAATACTCTCAACTCATGTCTCACTTCTTCGGGTCGATTGAGAACTGCTTCCAATAAGGATATGATCGTTGACTACAACAAGAGATCCAAACCTATTGTTTTGCCTAAAGATAGCTCAAAAGTGAGACAATGGACAGCATTGAAGGGCACTGAAGATGTCCTCATCGGTGAGGATGTGCTATACCTAAAGCCTGGCCAACCCTTTCATATTCGTTGGCCGATCAGAAGGTTTGGCAATAGATTGAGGTTTTGGTCATTTCTAATCATTTGAATCAATTCAGAGGACGTCTTAATGTGAACAACCATTTGTGTGGTTCTCTAACGAGTGTTATCTCTGATTTGGAGACCATTTGTGGTAAAGCCATTGAAAGACATTTCGAGATATCGTTGAGTGAATTGAATGTCTTTCGAGCGGTTCTGATAATACCAGACATTTATAACAGAAATCACATTAAATATATGATTGAAATGCTTTTAAATGGTCTGGGATTTCAGTCATGTCTTGTCATTCACGAAGGTTTGGAAATGGGTTTCAAATTTCATTAATAAATCTTATAATCATTTCTATTGGACAGCCGTTTGCGCCACTTTCGGGGCCGGACTCTCACACGCCTGTGTCGTAGACGTCGGTTAGTTTTGGCAACAAATCTATATTTAATTGATTTTTATATCTTTTATGACTTCTTTCAGGCGATCAAAAGACTAGTATTTGTTGTATCGGTAAGTCATCATTAAATGTCTCCATTTGTGGACAGTTAGCAAACGACTGGTCTCTAAATCATAACAAATAATTTAATGTCTTTTCTTCAATAGAGGATGGATTTGGGATCAGAACCACTCGTCTAACCCTTTCCTATGGCGGTAATGATATAACACAACTGTTTCACTATCTTCTCAGACAAAGAGGCTTTCCATACATCGAGTGCAGACCCGAAACACGAATAGATTCACTATTTTTGGATCAATTGAAGCAAAAGTTATGTCACTTGAATTCAGACGTTTGCGGACAAAACGAAAGCCATTTCAATGTCAATAATCCGGAACAACCAATACTTGACTACCCATTACTAGTCGGTGACGAATGCCTTTTAGCACCGTTAGGACTATTCTTTCCGGAGATGTTTGCGCTGACAATGAGTTGTGGCAAAAGAATGCATATCCTCCACAGGAATGACGGACACTCTGACGACCCCTTCGATGAGAACTATTTGATTCAAACGAAGAGAAAATACGGGGAAAGTAATGACACTTCCGGTCAGACGAACGAATCCGGTGTTAATGAGGGAATGGATGATGAGTTGGACTGCGATTTAACCACTAATGACAAAGAGATAAATAGTGAACAACAGGTCTTAGGTTTGGATCAAGCGATCATCCAATGTATAGATCACTGCGAGTCTGAAGAAGTGAAGCGTCGAATGTATGGCTCAATACTACTGGTCGGCGGAGGTCTGGCCTTCACAGGGATGGATAAATGGCTTCACAATCGGCTCTCACTTCAAATGCCCACTCAATTCAGGGAACAAACACTTGAAATCATTGCCAAACCCAAAGATATTGACCCACAGATCGTGAGCTGGAGGGGAGCGGCAGTTATGGGGTTACTCGACTCGGCACAAGAAATGTGGATCAGTTCAGAGGAATGGCGAAAACATGGCTTAAGATTGTTGAGAGAAAAGGCATCGTTTGTGTTCTGACTCAACATTTATATAAATATAAACTTTTTTATAAAATATTCCCTTTTTTACACAAATTGTAAAATATTTTCACAAAAATAATTTAAATTAAAAAAAATTTTGAACAGAGATTACAATCGATTTATACATTGTTTTTGATTTATAAGAAATTTGTACAAAAAGTAATCGTTTTTTATAGCAAATTAAATGCTATTAAAGATTCTGATGAGGCTTTCGATGCCAATGAGGTACCCGTCCTCATGGTTCCCGACTTGCCATTCATTTTGATGAGTAATTTTGATGCCTTTCGGGAGTGGATATGTTTTGGCGAAGTCTATTAACCATATGTCGGCCCTCTTGTCGTCGTGAACGAACAGAAGGGAACTGCCTATTATCTGAAGGACCAAAAACAGTATTAATCAATGGTTTTGATCAATGGTTCCAATGGTTCCAAGGGTTGAATACCTCATGAGTTTTGAAAAATTGCGATGATTTTAGCGTTTCTTTAATTATAATTAATTTGTTTAAATATAAAGTCTGTAAACAAATGAGATTTGAGTCAACATTGGGAATGGCCTCAATTGGGAGACGACTGACCGCATTGTTCGGGTGGTTATCGATAAATCTGGCGAACGCTGTCTTCACCTGTTCTTCAGTTTTGGTCCTTTTGAAGTCTTTTAATGTCTTTCCATTTGATTGTTTGATGCCTTCAATCCTGAAGCCAAGAGTGGCTGTGCTTGAGATGGTTTCTCTCCATATCATATACCGGGGCTTAGTTACAGCTTTGAGACTGTTCTCTTCAGTGGTCGGTTCGTTGGGGTCCACTTCCAACATCTTTTGGAACATATCTGTCCTGAGCTTGACTTTAGTCCTGGCCTTATCCAACTCTGCCTCCAAATAGGTCCGGACACCCATTTTCACGTCCATTATCGACGGGTTCTCAAACTTCGCCAAAAGGTCTTCGAGTTCGAGGTAGTCTAAGGGGGAAAACAACTTATCATTCAATGAGTTCAAGTCAACAGAATATTGAAATATATTTACATATTTTGTTATGAAATTAAAAAATATTAATAAATATTTATTCAATTAATTCATGAATTATTTAACACTTTAATAGTATTCGTGAGAAAACATAAAATAATAATCCGTTTCTCATTCATATTATTCCACATTTCAGTTAATGATTGCTTTCGAGCAAATGTTTCCCTAAATCTCAAACCTTTTGCTAAACATTAATAGCAATGAATTCATAACATTATTATTATATAAGTTTAGCGCAAATGAAAAGCAAATGAATTTAATAGTAATTCATAAAAATATGTCAAATATTAATATAAAACTATATTCTAATGGTTTTGAAACCATTTCTTACATTCATTATTGATTTTAATAGTCTTTCGATATTCTGGAGTCAAAGGTTTGATGACATCATTGACAATAAGTTTAAAACAATTTTCTTCCGTTCCGTTCAATTTTTTCAGTATAGTTCCCTGTATTTGACCGGATATAAAGTTTCCTGGAATTCATTCAATAATATTTATGTTTATATTTATAAATAAAATAAAATATCATAAAACAAACAGATATTCATCAAGTAATAGGTGTAATAATACCTTGATGTCCGGCCAACTGAATCCAGGGGTATTTCTGTTTTTTATATGTTTGTATGAATGGTGAGGTGACAAGAGAGCGAACTTTCCTCCAGGCGCTGATCTAATCGATTAGAATTACAATCATTTACTAAAAGGTTTAATAAACAAAATGAATATTAAAATTAAAAGACCCCCTGATTATTGAAATTTCAAAATATCCAAAAAAGACCCTTAACCTGGTTTTTGGAAAATAATTAATTATCGAATAATTTATAATAAATTATTTTATTAAAAATATAATTAATAAAACTTTGTTGTTATTAACAATGTATTGAGAAATGCTTTTTATCATTAAATGAGTCAAAACTCAAACAATTATCACAATTGAAATCAAAAAACAGTTCATAAAATTGATTGAATTTCAAAGTATTTTATGCATAGAATGTGATTATCATTCAATACATTCAAAGATTGTTTTTATTATTGAAATTCTTGAATATCTCTTTCATATCATATTATGTTAAATGAGATTAATATAAAGAAAATATTAGTTGTAATGTTTGGTGAATGGAATAGTTTGGCAAAAGTTTTGATAAACTCAAATGACATTTCTCAAACTTAGACAACATTTCGTTGGTATTGAAGTTATTTTTATTGATAACAAAGCGATAAAATGTATTAAATCTTACGATAACTTGTGTTAATACGAGATATAGAGCAGCGGTATATAAAAACTTAAGTTAACCTTTGGTTTGTCTGAGTCTTGGGCACCGTCTGAGTCCCAGTCACTGCTCAGGTCATCACTGGATGCCTCTCCGTATTCCAGTTTCGGACCATTTATTCTCAAATTCAAACTTAAAGAATATTCTTCATATCCATTGACAGACACCGTATTATTTTCGTTAATTTCACACATTTTTCAAAGATTTCACAAATTATTTGTTCATAATTTTCAATGAAAAAAGATTTCGTTTTTGAGAAAATAGTTTTTTTATGGATCAAAGTATTGGAAATAATCTGAAGGAATGTCGATATTGTTATCGAAAAACAATAGCAAAACTGTATTGAAATTAGTGTTGATTTTGAAAATGGCTTTTAATGCAAACAATAGTGGAATGAATGAAGCGAAATGTGATAATACGATAACATCCTTATATTCTCTATGAAAATGTAAACTTTCAACAGTGGTTGCACTGGAAGGTAGGGTAGAGTCACCACCAGAGCTACCAATTATGTTATCTCTCGCCTAATGAACTACAGTTAAGGCATGGAATAAAACGTCGCTCTTTTGACGTATTTTTTAAATTAAAACAAAAATAAATTACAAAAAAAGACTACTTTTTTAAAAAATGTAGACAACAGTACATACGGTTTGAACGACACATGAGTTCTGTTTGAATGAAAGTGTCGTTAAAGGCATATGTGGTTTGAATATAACTTATGTGTCAACACATGGAATGCTTTTGCCATAAGTTGTCAAATCATTTAATTTATTGTTTGATTTCTATTCAAATCATACAATCGAAAGCATATAATAAAATAATATTCAACAAAACCATCACAATATATGCACCTGTTTTTCACATATTTTTTATAGTCGAAAAGAAGTCATTCAATAGATTTTGAGCAACAATTTGATTGAAAATATAGTTTCAATTAAAATGAAATCACTCTATAAATGATAATTTTGAAAAACTTTTTCTTCGGTTCCAAATATACTGTATATATTATATCGACTTTTTTGTGGGAAAATTATTTTTAAGATAAAAAATATTATTCATAAAATAAAAAGATATTGAATTGAATTGCTATTAAAATCAATTTCGATAGCATTTTGTGTTTCGAAAGCCTTTTAAAAACATCTGATATTCCGAAACACATTCAAAATGATCCTAAACTGATGTTTTTTGATGTGAGGCCAGTTATAAATACCTTAACTGTAGTGAATTTTGCTATGAATGGACTGAAACGCAAAATATATTTCTATTGCTTTGAGTTATTTGACGGAAAGTAAAGAATATTTGAAATCACAATATATTAGTGAATATTAAATGGTCTGACGTTAGGAATGACGCAAAGACTAACCTTAAACTGGTTTGAAGGCAACCAATGGCCCGAAAGTCTCATTACTAATCAAAACATTAAAATATATTTCAATTTCAATCGACTCTTAGGTTTCAATGCATTCAAAATCAATTCATTGATTGCATAAGTGTTTTGTCTATCAGAATAACAGCGCTTCTAATCATGTAATCAAATGTTGTATTGATTTTATAATCATTACTTTAACTCTTATTAAACAAAAACATCAATTGTTTTATGCATTTGAATCAAACGAGTGTAAAAGTGATAAAATTGTTGATATGTTTAAGGAATGGGTGTTTTTATGAGGCGAAGGAATATTAATAAATAAGTATTCATTTATTTGAGAAAAAAATAAAAAAAATTAAATGACATAAAAACCTAATGTTTATCAGGATATCAATGATTTGCACAATTGATAGCAATATTACCAAAACATTAATGAAAACTTAAAAACATTGAAAGTTTTAAATGATTTTTAAATGATTTTTACATCAAATGAACACAAATAGCAAAACATGTAATCATTTGATTGAGTTTTCATATAATATAAGAATATATTTATGAAGATATGGTATGTGTTGAATGAAGACAACTCTTAAGGGATCAAATAAATACAAAGTACTCACTGGAGATAATTTGCACGAAGAGCTGTTGAGTTCGTATTCAACGAAGTCCTCTTCGCCTAACGATGAGAGACTGGAAGTGCTCGAAGATATGCTGCTAATGGAGTCACGTCGAAGATAGTTCTTTGGCGAATGTGTAAAATAGCTTTCGAGTGCCAGCGCTAAGACATTGTTGCCATCATTCACATTGTCTTCACTTCTGAATTCATTTTTCTATGAAATTAATGCCATTAATACCAGAGAACTATATCTTATTTGATGGAAAACCTCTTCGTGATGAGTGCTGTGATCACTGATGACAACACTGGGTGTCTCCAAGTGTGGACACGAATGGGAATTGGATTTCAAACACTGTGCCCACACTTCGGGATAGGGAGTCGATTCGATTGTGAAGTCATTTTTGACACTTTTATCTAAACTCATGTCTTGACTGAAACTATATTCAGAACCTCTTGATTCCACTGGTATTATATTGTCTTCGAAGTCGAAAATTTCATTGAAGGGGCATATGATGGCTGAATCAGAGCTGTTGGATCTGTTATGTCGACAACAGTATGACAATAATGAGCACAGGTATTGAATCAAACAATAATGAGATAATGAGTTATCGAATGAATTAATTGAGGTCTAAAAAAGATTAACAAAAGCCTTGATTACATACCTCTGGGAACGGCTTTTGGAACGACTTTTTTCACTAATATAATCATAATTTAATTTTCTTTGTGCACTCACATCGATAGCAGTGGTATTGAGCACAGGTATTGAATCAATTTGAGCACAGGTATGGACTGTCTTATCACAGATTATATTGAAATCATTGTCCCAATCGTCGACATCTTCGACACTCTCCGAGTGTTCTCGACTAAAGTAATCACTCGGCGACAGATCGGTAGGACTAGAGCCGCCCTCAGCACTGGTAGGGCTAAGAATCAAATAGTTTGCGCTTAGTTTCAAACTATTATCACTTTCTTCGTCATAATTGGTATTAATATTGTGTTCAAAACTTTGATAATTCTCTAAGTTTTGAGTGATTTTAATAATAGGATTTTCGTCGAAAACTATTTCGAGATTAGATTTGTTGGAATCGATGGACGAAATGTCAAACATATTAAGCAAAAGACCTCTCATTTCACTGCTGTCCATCTCATCCAAAGACACACAACGAGTGATTGAATTTATTTTGTTTTTCACAGAATTTCTGTTCAAAACATGTATTTGTGAACAGGAAAAGCATTTTCGGAGACAACTGTTCCTCAAATTTGTTGACTTTAATGATTCATACGATAAATCATTTCGTTTCGACGTGACTATCGATGGCTTGGAATCACTTCTTTCAGACATAATATCATATATTTTACATGTTTTATGAATTCATTTCATTATTATCTAATAATATGTGAAATTTTCTTCAAATTCTTGCACAAAAAAGACTGAAATTCAGGAAAAATGTAATTTTATTATAAATTTTCTTTTAATTACATTTAATATAAAATAATTAAAAATCACTTAAAACCACTTTAGGGTCAGTTTGTCTGAACTTTCAAAAGTACTTTACACTTGTCTTTAGGAAAGGCTGTTTCAGGTGATTTCAATCATAGAAAATGGTTTTTATTTGACTAAAAACTGATAAATTTGTATAAAATATTATTTTTATTTATAATTCATAGCAATTTTGTTGCAATAAATCATATTTTATTTAATGTTATCAAAAACTGTGTCTGAATTGAGATCATTTTCACTCCTTTCCTGCTTTCCCTTCCCTTCCCTTCTCAGCACATATTTTCAAAATTATTTCAATATTTTATAATTAATTATTTAATCCATTTTTATATAAAATTTAATTAAAATCTTGTTTTTGATCAAAAAAAAAAAAAGTTTTAATGGCTTTAAAAATCTTTTTTTATATCCTTTACAGTAAAACAAGTTATAATTAAAACGATTTAATCATTGAATGAATGAAAACAAAAAAAACAAAATAATGTTCACATAATGTGTAAAAAAGACTTGAAGACAATTACAATCGAAAACATTGTCTTAAGTTAGAAATGATTAGATTTTAGTCTGTATGACCCTGTCTTCCATACCTTTATGACCCTGTCTTCCATACAAATGCACAACATCTCACATCACATCCAATGACAGTAATTGCAGACAAAAATTTATTCACTTTTATATCCAAATGACATAACTTATGATTTATGAACAGATGAATGAATGGTGAGATTTGTGGTCACATTCAATCACTTCTTGTCTCACATTTGTTGCACAACTTGTGATCTACTTCTGGAGTGGATGTGAGCCCGATGTGTGTCTTCACTCCCTTATCAACCACTGTATAAAACGCTTGCAAAAAATATTGAAAATTCGTGTCATTTAGGAAAACAACTTCAAATCAAAACTTTTCTTTAAACTATTCCCAGCCCTGTGTCCGACCCAATCACATACCCGTTCCCAATGTTCTTATCGAATAAACACCACTTTTTACCCTTATTTGCCATTAGTGTTCAATTCTCTTCAAAATGTTTCTGATAATAATTTTCTCAATTTATTTGTCACACGAATTGAGTGTTTTTAAAGTGACCCTAATATCAAATGGGAAGTCCATTCTACCCCTAGTCTAGGCTATTAAACTCAATACATGCGCACTCTATGCCATTAAATGGTAAAAGACATCAAACTCTTAAACTTATTGCCAACAGTCGAGACACCGACCCATCGGTTGTAACCCTTTCCGACCCTTCCATCAAATACATGATTTGGTTTTCAATTGGTTTTTATTAGACTTTATATTTGTTTTAAAAGATATGAATTCATTGAAAAATGAGTTAACATTTAATTCGTATTCAAATGACATTTTTTCCTCCCTTTCCTTCACTCGTGCATTCCTTTCCTCTCATTGAATCCTCCTTTTCCTCAGAATTTTCTCCAATGTTTTAGACATACTTTTCATATAAGTAAACAAAATTCAAGTTTTTCGAAAACTTTTAAACAAATGATTTTATGAGAAATTATTAATAATAACACAATTGAAAGCAATTTAATTAATGTTACAATATTTATGTCCTATTTTAGGGGCATTTTAATTAAGGGACAAAAGTTTTTAACTTTAAATTCATTACAAAATCATTGAATTTATTGAAAAATTAACGAAAATTTGATTTCACTCAAAACATAAATTACGACAAAAATAAAGTTTTTAAACTTTGAGAAAGAAATACAAAGTTTTTATTCGTCTCTTAAGAAGACAATTAACTGCACCACAACTGGTGTTATATACCCGAACCCAACCGTCCACTCGTTAGTGAAGAACTTGATTTCCGGTTAGGGATCACTTGAATGGTATTCACAATCAAAGTGTTAAGTAATTATCAATCAATAGAATCCTATCATTAAAATCAATCCGAAGACAACCACTTAATTGTTCCCAAAAGATGTGTCGAAGATATCGACTGTTGTTATGGTTTGAATCAGTGTTAGGTTAGTCAAGAGAGGACTGACTTGACCTCTACTTCACCCATGGTTTCATTAACCAATAAAATCATTAAATTCCTCCTTTCTAAGGGTGTGACACAAGTTGTCATAGTTTGAAGACTCTGAGAGTTCTTCAATTGTTATGCAAACAAAATATTGGCAAAGATTTTGATTAGTATTGAAATGAATGGCAATAATTGTGTTAATACTCTTCGTCTTCATTAGTGGAACAGCTCTTATGTTGACCAATGGCTATGTTTTGCATTTGAATCCATTCTTGTTGTTCAACGACTGCCTGTTCTTCGCGTGCTTTCGCAAACAACGCCTGTTGTTGTCTAAGGAGCTCTTCTTCAGGTATACCCAAGTGTTCCAATCGAGTCGTTTGAGGTCTTCTTCTGAGTTTCCAGTCGTTGACCACAGACTCGGTCTCTGATATATAGGCAGAAAATCCCAATCTCTTCAAAGCACTCAACACGTGTTTGGCAGTCATTGTCTTCTTCTGCTGTGACTCACAGATAGTGTTGGCTTCGGTGGTAATGCAATGGATCAACTCTGAACAGCAGTGGAGAATCAGTTGACGTGATTCGTTGGCCACTCGAATGTCAGGCAAAGACTCTTTGATGAGTCTATTGATGGCCGCTCTCGGGATCGTCAGGTCTTCGACAACCTCTTTGTCAGCCGAAGACATCGTATAATCAAAAGTCAGACAAAAAAAACTAAAAAAAAGTTGAATTGAATTCAAATGCAAAACAGTTTTGTTGTAAGGGTTGAGATGTTTGCCCTTTAAGGGGAACGTTGTTTTTGAAGGGCTTTTGAAAACAACTTTATTTTGGGTTTTATTTAAACATCGATTGAAATGATGTCCAAAACTAGTGAACCATTAAGTGATGAGTTGACCATCAATACAATTATGGATAATATCATCGAATTGTGTCGAGAGAGCGAGAAAGGGATCACTGAGAAGATGCTTCAGATCGCGATGTCAGGGGTCAGTGCCATAGCCAGAGCCCACGCCGTCAACCAATTGCTGACCAAACAGTCGATAGAGATCTGCAAACAGGGATCACAACTGCTCTACAGAATCAAAGAACAGTCAAAGCCTAAGGGATCAGATGAAGAGGAGTCGATTGTCTACTCGATTGTGGAGAAGGCGTCGAACAAAGGCATTTGGATCAGAGATATCCGCTTTCAGTCAAACCTAACGCAAACCCAATTGATAAAAGTGCTGAAGAAAATGGAAACCAAGAAACTGATCAAATCTGTCAAATCGGTCACCGCTTCCAAGAAGAAGATCTACATGTTGTACGACATCGAACCCGACCGGTCGGTGACGGGCGGCTCGTGGTATAGCGGCAACGACTTCGAGTCGGAGTTCATCGAAGTCTTGGCCCAACAGTGCCTCCGATTCCTCTTCGAGAAGTCAAACGCAGCCAAAGAGAGCGAAACGAATCCAGTTGTGAGACAAAGGCAATCGTTGGTCACTTCGGCACAAATACTTCAATACATCAAAGACTTGGGTATCAGTAAAGTAGAGCTCAGTCTCGAAGACATTGAGAGCATTCTCAACACTCTTGTCTTCGACGGCAAAGTCGAGAAACAGATATCTGTTGACAATAAGTGCTATCGTTTTATACCAACCCTTTCAAAAGATCCCGGTTTTATGCGAATGCCATGCGGTGTCTGTCCTGTCTATGAGGACTGTCATGAAGACGGATCCATTTCCCCCTCAAAGTGCCTTTATTTGAAGGATTGGTTTGAATTTTAGTTGTCTTTAACTTATATTTTATGTTCAATTCGTTTATAATTTAGAAATTCATTCAATTTATTTATATTCAAAGAAATGATAAAATGTTTTGAATTAAAGTTAATTTCATTTCAAAATATAATTAAATATTTATATCATTATTGTTTACGAAATCCTTTAAGAATGGGATAAATGTTTTCAAACGCTTCATATATTTCTGTCCGAACTTTCGCCCCTTAAATGAAAACGAGATTTAATTAACAAATTATAAAGAGATGATTGAATCCAATCAAATACCCGTCAAAACGACTTTCCCCGAAACGAAGATCAGGAGAACTATCCGGGGTTTGACCATTCGGTATATAAGACCGGGAAATAATTCCGGTTCATAGCTGGAGAACTGGCTGTGCGTTAGTACCAGCCCTTCGAGCCGTATGGGGAACTTGACATCACAACTGCCGACCATATTCTGAATCTTAAAGTCAGAGAATTTTGCCTTAAATTCAAAACAAAACGTTAGAAAAAATGTGTCAAAACTTTCTATTCATTTGTCGTTACATCGAATCCAAGCTTTTGTACGATTCGAGCGTACTTTCTGGCGGCGAGTCGTGACTGCTCTTCACTCTTAGCACCGGTACAAACCATTTTGCCTGAGCTGAAGATGAGAGCCGTAGTCCTGGGCTCTCGTATTCTCATAATTACGGCCGCAAATCGTTTGGGATTGTATTCGGCGTTTCGGGCGTGAAGTGCTATCTTCTTCAGGTCCAGACGACAGCCCAGGTTTACAGTGGAGACAATGTTCTGCAGTTGTGGTACAATTCCCGGGTCTGTGGAGACGGGCGTCACGGGTGTCATGGGTGTCATTGGGGTCATAGGACCGGAAGGGCCGACGCCTCCGAATATTGAAGAAGCGATGAATGAATTTGAGGATGGATTCGATGCTGTCATCGGTTGTACTGATGGTGAAGATGTGCTTTGGATGACTCCGGGAGTGTTGGGGCCGACGCTTCGCTGTTGTGGCGTTGAGGGAAGTGATGGCAGCGATGGTATGCTATGGATGTGGTCGTGATGTGGAGGTTGTATTGGCGACGGCTGCACTATTTGGCTCTGGAGGAACGCCAGATGCTGTTCTTCTGCCGGATCCGGTCCATCGTTGTGAGGGTTGGTTACCATCGATGGCATGGCGTTGAATGAATGGTGCGATACATCCATTGCCAGCGATTCGGATCAATTGGATCTCAATTACAGTTTTTGGATTAAATCTTATAAATTAAAGTGTTTTTAAAAACAACAATCAATTCATTTAACGTCGATTTGAACTTAATTTTGAGTTTCAATCAATGATTAAATAATTTATATATAAATCATTTGATTATAAATAAAATTAATTTAAAACCAAATTTAATAACAAATGCATTGAAACCTCAAATCAAACGATTCGGACAATAATAACGTAACGAATGGTTTGTGAAGACGTTATTGATGTTTGCCGTCAGTCATATGCTTTGACCCCATGTTTAAGACGTTATGTTTTGAATGTTTGGTGTCTTTCAAAACGTCTTTCAAAACGTGTTTTAGTCTTAAGACCGAAACAAAAATGTTTAACAAATGATAAATTAATGCCAAAATGGACGACAAAAAAGACAAACACATCGAAAGTCTGGCCCAAAGGGTCCGGGAGTTGCAGTTCTACACCATTCAAGTGGAGGAGGACTACAAGAATGAGATAACGGCTCAAAACGGTTTGATTGATGCCATCAAACAGTCAAACAGTGATCTCAAGAAACGAAGTGAAGGTCTTATCGAAACCATTGAAGAAATGCAAAGACTGTTACAAACGGCTAACGAGTCTCACAATGAACTGCAGACCTCATTCAGGGACAATCAAAGCCGACTCTCGGATCAGTTGAACGAGTCTTTGGAACAGAACAGTATTTTAGTCAAAGAGTTGGACGAATTGAAAGAGTCGGCCAACAGATCCAAAGCGGAATCAGAGTATGATTTGGGACGACATTATCCGTCGGCTTCGAGTGCTAAAAGACTTTTGGACAAAGACTTGAGTTTTACCACTGAATCGAAATCAATGAAACAAGAACTCGAAGACCAGAAGAGGGAGAACTCTGTCCTTAAGAATCATTTGCTGCAATTGACGACAGAATCTGAAGAAAACGCACCATTACTTCACCTCAAGATATGTGAACATCAAAGAGCTCTTCAGAATATCAGTGAACTTCAGAAGCAATTGTCTTCCATTGTGACCGAAAGAGAGCATTGGCTCCAAGAGAAGGACACTCTCTTGAGAACCAATAAGCAATACGAACGGGAAATACAGAGGTTTGAGAACGAAAACAAAGACCTCTCCAAACAGATCCGCGGTCTCATTAAGTCAGTCCAAGAGGCTCGAGGTTTCAGTGTATATCGAGGACAACAAGACTCGCAAATATCTTCAACGGGTGGAGGCGTTCCTCAAGGAATGGTCGCTTTCAAGGACATTGAAGAACTTCAGATCAGAAATCAAGAACTAATGAATGCTTTGCGCGAAACGAATGAAAAACTAAAGTTAACCGAAGATAATAAAGAAGACGAAAGACGTGTTCTTCAGAAGGATTTGGACGACGCTCTCCTCCAGTTGGAAGGCCTGAGGGCTGAGAGACGACAACAATCGGAAATACTTGAGATGTTGGTCAAGCAAAAGGACTTCTTTCGAATGCTTTCGACAAACACCACTTCAGACAAGAATCAGATCCAAAAATCTGCGCTCAGTTTCACATTCTCTCCGTTCAGTTCTGTCAATCGCATCAGTGCTGAAGAACACAATGAATTGAAGTCCAATTTCGAGAGAGTGTCAAAAGAATACGAAAGATATCGCGAAGAGACCACAGAGAGAGTCAAAGAACTGACTGTTGGTAACGAAGCCCTGAGACAAGAGGTTTCGAATCTTAAGATACAAATGGCGAAGACGTCATCGGAGTTGACATTCACTCAAGAAATGCTGGAACTGTTCAAAACAAATGGCGAACAATTTCAAAGTGAAAATGTTTTACTGAGAGAAAGAATCACTACTTTTACTAACGATACTAAAAGTCTGGAACAGAATGTGATTGTTTTGAGACAGGAATTGCTTTCTGCGAATGAGAAGATCAGTGGATATGAAGTGAATATCGAAAACATTAAATGCGAGAGAGATTTGCATCGAAATAATGAACTGAAACTCATTCACGAAAAAGAGATTTTGATCAAAAATGAAGAAAATTTGAATAAAGTTATAAACACTTTACAAACGGTTCAAAACAATTACAATCAAATGGAAAGCGATTCCATCAAAGACTTGAAGACACAAAACGCCAATTTGGAGAAAGAGATCAATTATTGGAGAATCAAATGCGAAAAAGACGAAGAAAAGCATTCGGAGACAACTGTCCTCTGGGAAAAACAGTCTCAAGACTTGCAGAACCGAATCGATTCAGAACTTCAAAAATATTCTGATTTACACAAAGAGTTGACCGAATTTCAGACAAAAGTCAAAAATCTAGAAAATGAATTGAATTGTATTAAGACTAAACCCATTCCCGCAATCGCTCCGGCAGTTAACGTCTTGCCGATTGCGGCAACTAATGTCTCGGTTCCCACGGAAGCGAATGCCTCGATTCAGGAGAACTTGAATACAATCACTCAATTGCGAAAAGTCGCGCGAAAATACAAACAGCAATACGATGAGCTCAGGGTCGAATACGACAAGCACATGGATGCCAGTGCTAACACTGATGGTAAAGGCAACGCGAGTTCTGATCAATCGATTACTGGATTATTGCATAAAATCGATGAATTGAACGCAAAGAACAAAGAATTGGAACAACGAATAGAAAAAATGAATATAGAATTAAATCAAGTGATAGAAGAAAGAGAGAACGCGAAGACACTGGCGATGGAAAAGGAGGACAAGGCGAAAAAGATCGCACTTCAGGCCAAACAGCGATTGGCTTCTCTTGCGATGGAAAAGCAAAACGTTATCAAAGACAAGGAATCGGTTGAGAAAACTGTGGAAGAATTGCGAGAAACTAACAAAATATTAGTGCAAAACGTGGAGGAATGTAGTCTTCGTATGGCTTCCATTAAGAGTCAATTTGACGGCAAAACCAATCGTTTGGAACTGGAACTCAAAGAAGCAAAAGAACTGATAAAACAATTGCAATCAAAAAGCAAAGTCCAAATCGAGACTCAAAAACAGTCACAACAAACGACACAAACCATTGGATCGAATTCCGTTTCCGTTCAGCCCTCATCCCAGACCACTTCAAACCCAGTCCGCCATTCTGTTCATCCACAGCCGGCAACAGTTCAACCACTTTCAGCAAAATCGACGCCGACTGCAAGTATTAGACCCCTGGCAGTGGCCCCAACACTACACAGAAGTGGTCATCCCGTGAACGTGTCGGCGCGAACGGCAACTGTGGCCACAGTTCAGCCAACAACAGACAATCGACAACAAGAGTTGTCTGTCCACCAGTCCGTTCCTCAGGCGACAGTACAGCCGACCCAAACTGTTTCTCAGTCGCCTTGTGCTGCGCCGGCATCGAGTGCTGAACCGGAATCGATGATACCTTTAGCTGAAGATATGGAGAGATTTGAAACGAGTTTTAATCAAAACGAAAGTCAAGACATTATTCAACAAGAGATCGACACTTTTGTCGAGAGAAACGTTTCTTTGGAACCGATCCCAACATTGATTGATGTATCGCAAGCGTCGACTTCAATGGCACTGTCCATCTGTTGGCCTCTGTTGGCAAAGGAATCACAAGAGACGACGTCTTCGATAAAAATTGATAGAAATAAAGAAAAAGTTACTCTTAAGCGAAGCCGAAGAAATTCGGAAGAATTGTCTGCACCTCTGAGTCCTAAAAAATTGAAGACTGATTCCGATCCGGAGGCTATCAAACCGGAAGAGATGACATCTCAAGAGATAACACATGAAGTAATAACATCTGAATTGATTCCACTTGAAGTGAAGACATCAGAAACGATTGCACCTGAAGTGATAGCACCTGAAGTGAAAATATCTGAAGAGATAACACCAGAAATGATAACACCAGAAGTGATAGCACCAGAAGTGATAACACCAGAAGTGATTACACCGGAAGTGATTACACCGGAAGTGATTACACCAGAAGTGATTACACCGGAAGTGATTACACCAGAAGTGATTACATCTGAAGATTTAAAATCTGAATCTGTGTCAGAATCGCAGACAAAAGACAGTTCCCAGAATGAAGTGGTCGAAGGTGTTGATGAGGATGAGGACGACGACGACATCATTGAGATCTATTCAGATGAGGAACAAAACGATGACATGATTGAAGATAATGATGACGAAGAGGAGGATGAAGAAGAAGAATACGATGAAGAAGAGGTTATCGACGACAGTGAAGAAGAGAATATCGACGACAATGAAGAAGTTTATGATAATGAAGAAGAAGAAGATGAGGGCAATGAAGAACCGGACGGTGAGAGTGAGGACATCGAAATCGGCGACACATCAGACGATATGCCAGATCTCAATCAAGAAGCGATGGTTCGATCACAACAGTCGTCACAGACATCGGTCTCAGAGCCAAACGGTATGTGAATTGATGTCAACATTTGATTCGTTATTAAATTGGTTTCATTTGTGTTCAGATCCAACCGTTTCGACGACAATGTCTTCACTGGCGACCACACCAGTGGTCACCTCAAGCACTGAATCGAATCCATTCATTCAAATTCCAACTCCAATTCAAAGATCTTTCGTCACATCTGGTCGACAGTCGTTGTATTTAAGTCACGCCCAACAGAGCTCGGCCTACGATGAAGGGGATGGTATTGTTCCGAGCACTCCAACCCTTTTTGTCCCTCGAAGGGGCGATAGCTTTTCTGATGCTCTGAACTCACCGCGCGTTCCGCAGTCGAGGTTTGTCTTCAGTTCATCGATTCCAGAAAGCACTCCATTGTCTCAATTGGAGACAGAAGTGGGAACGGAGGGCAGTCTTGGAGTGGACGACACGCGAATGGATTTGTCACAATTCGATGATAATAACAATGGCCGCAGTGTTCCGACCACTCCATTGGCCACCTCTCCCGTAGTCGATACCAGTGCTGACTCTAACCTCCAGAGCATTGAAGTCGACAACGAATCTGATCCTAATTTCGGTGTCAATCCGAATGCCATCGAAACCGAAGTTCCGAATGATTTTGACGGCGAAAGCGATTCGAAATCAGTTGAGACCGAAGTCGTCGAAAGCACTCAAAGTGAGCCAAATGTGGAACTATTGAGTGAAACGCAAACCCAAGAATTGATGGAAGAAGAGAAGGACCCGAAGAATGACGAGACTATGACTACAAGTGAATGCATTCCAACCACAAGTCAGTCGACAACAAGTCCTTCACAAAGAGGTGTACAAACGGCTCGAAGGGGTCGTTCATTCGGTCTCCAAAGGGGTGGTCTTCAACGACGACCAATTATGGCACCGATATCTGAATCAAGCAGTGCTATACCACCGGCCAGACTGTTAGGCCAAACCCAAAAGACTGTTCGGCCGATAAGACCCAATAAATTCATTGCTCGAGGAATGCGCGGAACCTTTAGGGGTAGACCCACTCGGGGGGGCTTTTTTTAGAAATTAAGGGACAGTTGTTTTGAAGTGAATTATATTTTTGTATTGAATCTAATCTTTGAAATCATATCATATGTTAACAAACGGTTTGAAAAAGCATTGAAAAACACTTTAAAATCTAATCGACTCATAATTTACTGACTTTTTAGATATCAATAAAATATTGTTTTTTTATAAACTGTTATTTAATTCAAAGTGTTTTCAATGAACTTTGAATGCATTGAATATTAATATGATTTGTTGTCAATACAATCATTGCATTCAATGCACTCTTCACTCAATTGTCATCCAATCCAATGGTTATTATTGTTCCGTTAGACCAAAGGTTGTGATCCAAAGGTTCTTCTGTTTCGGTTTCAACAGATAATTCACTCCACACTCGACTGGCAATGTCAAGGATAGGGACGTATCTCTGGAACAGTATCTGTTTGTTTGCCTCAATTGAAATGTATTATAGATTATTGGGTAAGAGATGAGATGTGGAACAGGAGTTGTGTTGAGTGCACATGAAATGAGGAAATGTTTTGCAAACCTGTTGTCAACTCATAGGAAAGTGATTGAAAATAGCGTTTTTTGCGAAAATTCGAGACGAGAGGATCGCCAGTGCCTCCGACACCTCTCCGGCACCTCCACTTTCTGTTGCTATGCGCTGATGGCCTTTCACTCGATTTGTTGCACATTTGCAAAGACGAGTTCAATCCGGAGGACAACCGACAACTGAATCCGAAAGTAGGGAAAGGTATCAACGAATGCGTCAGTCGTTGAAAACGAGAATAACTTTAGATATCTATTGCTTATCAAAAGTGGAGTCTTTGCAGTCAAACAGACTTTACCATTGGATCAAAGTCTCGACAACAGATTCTGTTGAGAAATCACTTCATTAACAGTCCGTTTGAATCAGTCTTCGAGTTGTTATCAAAAATGAATTTCAAACTCAGTTCTCATTTCATTGTATTCCTGTTTTGTGTCTTCAGAACCGATTCCTATATCATATCAGAGTCTGAAAAGAGCGATGAGTTGCTTAGGAATAGCTATTTTGATGACAACCAAATGGATAGAAATGTTGTAAATGTTGACAAAAGTGTGACATTCAGTGAAAGCAGAACTCCTTTCGAAAACCAAACCATTTCATCGATATTACAAAAACCAAACCAAATGTCAGTCAAAAAAATTAACCAAAAGTTGAAGTCGTGTCGAAATTGTCTTAAAGAGAATCTTCAGTTGAATGCTATAGAAGAGCAAAACATACAGCGCTTGGAATACATTAAGCAACAGATTCTCTCCAAACTGGGGATGAGTGAAGCGCCCAAACTTTTGCCCAAATACTACCCTTCCTCTAATTGTATACTAAATACTTTTTTCTGCAATTTTTAAAAAATATTCTATCTTTAGATTTGCAACTCTTAGAGGCGTCTTCCATATCCACCCATGGCTTTGATCCCGAGCCCAGACCTGTGCCAAAAGAGTCGGACAAAGTGTTTATATTCCCGACAATAAGGCGTCTGAATATTCCTCAGTTCAATGTCTCGATCGCTAAGGACTCGTTTGGCGTTAATCTCATCCAAAAGATAACTCTTTTCGTGAGACAGAGAACAACCACTTATTCTGACTCTTACTTCGACGACAACTCAGTCGACAAAGAACTGACAGTCATTTCGACTGCCATTCCTGCCAATGGAGTGTTGACTCGCTTTCAAGACATAAACAATATGAGAGTTCTTGGAATAGTTGATCCACAGTCCAGTGATGGCAAACCCAATGGCATGGAAGGACAGTCGCCATCCCATTGGCTTCAATACGATTTGACACAACTATTGAGACCCGAAGTAATGAAAGCGAATAATTTGGTTTCGTTTGACAGCGAAAGCTTTGATTTGAAAGACTCTTTCATTACTGTCGAGCAGTTCAACAATAATGTGAGTTTTGATCTTCAATTCAGTCATTGCTTGAGTTTAATGTAAATCATTCATCAAAGGTTTGGACTACTGTAGAGTCCAGTCTAAGGACAGCCACTTTTTGAGTTAGAATTTTGAACGAGTTTTGAATTAATTTTGAGATATTTATCAAAAAACTTCAAATTTTAATAACGTTTTTATAGTTTTTAAATTAAAAAAAAAGTTTTATATTAAAGATGTTTTAATCTGTGATTTCTCTCAAAATAATCATAAAATGTTTCGCATAATTATTAGCCTTAATATTGATGACAAAAAATCCAAATAATATTCAAAAAATATCTTTCAATGAATTGAAAATGTCTTAATTTATAGCATTTAATGTCAGCAATAAATTTAATTACTTTTTCTTTTCGCAAATTATTTAAAAACATTTGTTTTTAACAGAAAAGAAAACAAAATATAATAATATATTTTTTATCTGAATTTTTAATGCAATTTATCCTAAATTTTTGATAAAAAATGTGAATTAGTTTCTCATAAACACCAAAAAAGTGTAAAATAATCAAAAATGAATTCAAAAGTCGATTAGATATTTAAAAAATAATTAATCGTTTTCTATATTCAATAAAAACATTCATTTTTTATATAACAAAATCAAAGTCAAAGAATGAGAAGATCTTTACTTCAATTATAATCAAAATTTTGATGATTTAAATAAACTTTTGACAAAATTGTGGACTATTTTTAAGACTCTTTTCATCATAAAATTGTTTGATATGTCATTGAAAACATTTTTATCAAAAAGTTTTTTCGTTGTTTATAACAGATTTCGAGACTTTAATTCTCTATTAATTTATATATTTCTGATATTAATAATGAATTCATCTTTGAATATAATTATAAATATTCAAACCTTTACTCAAATTGCAATTAATTTTTAGCACTTCTTCTAAAGCTTTGCCCCTTTTATGATACCTTTCCTTTAGATTCTAATATTTTTTATCATTAATTATGAAATTGAATTGAAATACAAATAATAATAGATTTTCATTGAAATGAGCTCTAAATTGATATATCAGTTGTTTTCTTATGATTTCTATAAATAGTTTTCAAACTAAAATGTTTTCATTTGATTTGCAAACCATTGAACAAATATTTTCAAAAATAAGTTCAATTATATTTTTAGTTATGTTTGACATCAATTAAAATCATTACTTTATTTACGATTATTTAAAATGGATTTATTCACGACTTATATCGAAATAAAGACTAATTGCTTAAGACTTTCATAAGTCTAATGATAAGAAATGATTAGCAAAATCTTTACCACAAGTTTAACACATGTTTAGAGAAAAAATTTGATTAAAA
Organism: Quadroppia sp. Gr-Ori-00064; assembly: GCA_034700825.1. Taxonomy (NCBI): domain Eukaryota; kingdom Metazoa; phylum Arthropoda; class Arachnida; order Sarcoptiformes; family Quadroppiidae; genus Quadroppia; species Quadroppia sp. Gr-Ori-00064. The sequence continues at coordinate 12,566 of JAQIXR010000298.1, read as the reverse complement.
ATTAATTGAATGTTAATTATATTCAAAGAGATGTGAAAACTCGATAAAAGACAAATGTTTTTTAATTTTAAACAATTAAATAATTCAAAATAATATTTCATATAATTGTTAATTTTTTTTATTCATTTAATTTTTTATAAAAACTTAGTATCAAATCAATGATAATTTGTTTCATTTTTTACATAAGTTATGAAAACTATTATTACATTTGAGGCAAAATCAGAACATTTTAATTCTAAACCAGTTTTTCATCAATTTTTGTGACATTGAATTGATATTCACTTTTTGTACAAAATATTTAAATGTTTAAAAAATAATTTCAAACAATAATATTATTTAATAAAATTGAAAATTATTGACATTTAAGCAAAATATTAATATATTATATTTGACGACAATTTTAAATATTTTATATAATAATAACAATTGAATTGAAGGCCAAATATAGTCTGTTTTGCATATACTTTAAGATGATTTGAAGTCATTATTAACACAAATATATATTAACATTGATTTCAATGATTAGATAATGAGAAGTCGAAGAAGTATTGACTGCACCGGCAATTCGACCTCTTGTTGCAGAGAAAGCTTTTACGTGAACTTCACTACCATTGGTATTGAAGCAAATGATTTGACTTTCAATTATAATTCAATACATTGTTTAACCTTAAGGTTGGGATAATTGGATTATACAACCCATTGGATACGACGCCAACTATTGCAAAGGTTTAGCAAAATATTTTTAAAATTATTATTACATTTGAATTATATTTGTATTTAATGTCAAATTCAGGCAAATGTGATATAAGTAACGCTCGCTATCATCACACGACTGTCATTGGTTTGTATACAATATTCTTGACTTTGTTTGGACACTATATTTGAATGTTTGCATTGCAGGCAAATACCCGGCCATCAGTTTGTGCTGTTCTCCCAGAGAAATGTCACACGTATTAAGACTTTCTTTTTTATAAACATTAAGATTAAATGCGAAAAAATTCACAAAAACTTTTTTGAAATAGATTTCACTGATATATTTGGACGAAAAAGGAGTGGTATATCAGAAGAATTTGGCGAACATGAGAGTCGAGTCCTGTGATTGTGCCTAACATTCCTCATAATTATTACTCAATATTAATATTTCTTTATATTATTATTGTATAGAAAGTTATAGTTATTTACATTCTCTATAAATTGTGATAATTTTTCGAAAGCACTCGTAATGTGAATATCATTAATAAATTATTTTATAATTTTTTATACAAATCTTAAATGTTTTTCATATTTATTGACTAATCCTTAAATATATGCAACCCTTCGTTGGGTTTGAGGTTAGCCTCAAATCATTTTGAATATCGAATCCAATTATTAACCATTTAATGGATTCTGTGATAACTCTGTTTTAAAGTAATTTTATGACATTTTCTTTAATCTTCTGTAAAATCATTGGAAAATTTTCAATATTTCAAGGATGGATTAACACCTAATCACCCTTTCCTTTGCCACTTCACATGCAATGAATTTTGATTTACAAAAAGGTGTTTAGATTTGAATTCAAAACATAATTTCAATATAATATAAATTATAATATTCTTAATAATAATATTTCTATCAATAAATTCAATTAAAATTATTGATAAATAAATAAAAATTGTCAACACTTTATCAGTCAATAAAATCTCAATTATTATATAAGCAATAATTCATGTGTTATTCAATACTTTATGTGTTATTTGAAAATTTAAGGAATATTCTGAACAGGAATTTTTGCAATTTATATACACTTCGACTAAAACAAAGTATTTAATAGCTATTAAAAGATATAAAAAATATTAATTGAATTTCTATAAATTTATTTAAATATTTTATAAGTTATTGTCATTTTTGGAGAAAATGTCATTTTTTAGAAAGTATTGCATTTTTATTGAAATTAGTTCACAAGAAATGACTAATAAATTGTTTTCAACTCTCAGATAATTGTTGTAATGATCGCATATTTCATCAAAATTATGGATATATCGTTTCATTTAAAACTAAAGTATTTTCTGATAATAAAAAAGTTGTAGAATTTGTATAAAAATATTAAGATTTATATTTGAAAAATATTGCACACATTGAGTGGTTGTGTTTATTTGAAAGTTAACACAAAAAGTATTGAAACTTAAAATGTTTTAAAAATATTCAATTGTTTTATTTTACAATAAAATATGATTAATATTAATATTAATTGTATTTTTTGTTCAACTCTTCCAACTCTTTGTGCGAGACTTCATCGGAAACATTTTTGTTCTGAAGAGTCAGTCCATTTTTGATCCAATCCTTGGCTTCGGGTGTTTTCTTGAGTGCGATGAGAGTGCGAGCCATCCATAAGTGGTTTTCTTTTGACTTTGGATTCAATTCATTGACTTTTTTGAATGCATTCAAAGCCATATCATAGTTGGCTTCGGGTATATTCCCGTAGACTGTCTGAGCCATACGTTTCTCGATCCAACTCAATGAGGCCACGTTATAACACCACTGGCCATACAATGACTGCATGAAGGGATCGTCAGGTTTTAATTTGAGCGCAATGTCTGCGTGTTCTTTGAACTCATGGCCAAAACGGATCTTCTCTTTCGCCGAACTAAGTGTCGCGAGTTTTCCCACAGAAGCGCACATCCATTTGTGGCACTCGGGGTTCTGGGGCTCGGCTTTGCACGCCTTCTCCGCATAGGACAGCGCTTCGGTCGCAAACGACTTCTCAAACTCTTTATTATTGGCATTTTGTGCACTCTTTGACAAAAACATATTTACTTTTGCCAATCGATATAATACCTGTGCGTTGGAATCATTCTCCTTGAGCTTAGTCTTCATCTCGTCTTTCAATTTCTGTTTGTCAGAGTGTATGTCATCTATGGTTTGATCCCATTCACTGAATTCTTTGTCAGAAGAAGTCATTGTCAACAAAATTGAGATCAATTCCTGATATTTGAATTTGACAATCAAATGACTGTTAAATAATTGTCTAATTTTTCGATGAGTTTTTGAATCAATTATTTGAATCGCGAGACAAACAATACTTTCATTCATACCATTCATTCATATTTTAATTATGTCTTCAATTGTCTTAATTTCGTTTCTCTATGGGTCTAACAATGTATTTAAAGCCATGATTTGCATTGAAAGTAACTTTTCCAAAACCTTGTTGTCTGTCCTCTCACTTAAACTGATCCATATCTTCATTGAATAAAAATTGATTTGAATTTAATGACAGAGATGAGACATGTATGACCTTGTTAGTTTTGAAAATTCATTTTCTATTAGTTTATTGAAAATCAAATAAATAATAGTATATTAAAACCAATACTTTTTGTGCAAAAAATGCATTAAAATTTATTTAGTTTTCTATTACTTTGTTTTCTGACAACAAATTGATTTAATTTGTTATATAAATAAGTGTTAAATACAATGAAAATCAAAATAATTGTTATTTTGATCAAATGAATAGATTTTACTAAAAATTTTCAAATAAAAGTTAACTTAAATTATGAGCTATTATTAAACGCACAAATATTTGCACAAAAATGTGAATCATTTTATAAATTATCATTAATTCAATAATTAGTTCTTAATTATAGTTGAAGTGCTTGTGGTGTGGAACCGAAGGGAAAGGGAGGACAATGGAAATTGAAATTATAACACATCACTAGACAGTCCTCTATTATTATTGCAATTTATGAGATAACGAAGAATCTCATTGTGGCCAAAAGTGGCCGCCAAATGGAGCGGATGCCACCCGTCCAGGTTTGAGAGGTTAGGGTTGGCTCCATTTAGCACCAGTTGCCGACACCACGACACGTCCCGACCTATGAGTCCCACAGAAATCATGTTTAAAATCAATATTGAATTCAAGTATTAATTGTAAATATCATATAATTTGCTTTCAATTGATTTTTGAAAACTTATTCAAAACTTATATCTCAAGTGAAATGCAGTGAATGTTTGACCGGAATATTTAGAGGATGTTATCGTTTGGGAATAGTTTTGCATTCAATGCTTGAGATAGTGCTTAAGACTGACTGACCTCCTGTTCCCCATTCAAGGCTGTGATTGGAGGCAAAAGACAAAAGTATTTTGTTTTTTTCATTTAATAATAGCTATGGTTTGAAAGCAAACTATAATTTTCTCAAAACATTCCAAGAAGTGAACCATTGATTACCCAAAAGGAGACAGTAATGAAGAGCCGTTTGGCCATTGATGAACACATTCAAATCGGGTTTCGATCGCAAGATAATCAGCAACTCCTCGAAGTCGTCGTTACGGATCACAGACTGGATGTGCTTAGCGATGGTTGTCTTATTGGCGACACTATTATTACAATTGTTTTTATTGCTCATTAGGTTTGTATCACATCTCAAGTGCTCATGACTTTGGTATTTGCAGTTGTCGTGAGTTTCAGACACTTCTTGTTTCACTTTCATTGCCATTTGACTACTATTCCGATGGTTGTGAACACGGATGCCATTGCCAGAAGTGGTCAAACTGTGTGGTGACAAAGAGGGAGACACAGAAGGCGGTTGGTTTTCCAGCTCTAGTATGTCTGAGGTCGGAGTGGTTGGAGGGCTAGTAGTTTCAAGGCTATGCTCTCGGTCTGACTCGCATAGCTTGTACTGATCCGGCATTTCCTTCAGTCAATACAACAATTAAATGCCTTTTCTTTCAAATAATATAAGGATTTCAATGAATTGAAGACAATTTTTGCTGAGAAAGCACTCAATGGCTTAGCTTAAGACAACTGTGTCGTTAGTTTTGGTGACATTCCTTTGGTATTCCTTTAGAAGTACAGACAATAACGAAATGACAGCACAAAAGACAATAAGGAAAAACACATCAAAAATCAATGTCTAAACTCATTGTACGAACAAAATGAATAAAAAGATTTTTTAAAATATTTAACTAATATTTAAAAAATTGAAACCAATTTAAAGACTCAAAGTTTGAGAACAGAGAGTGTATGACATAATTGTGCTTTGAGTCCAACGGCGACAACAGACAGACCAACGGTTTCTCTGGGTCTCAGTCCTCACACTATCGCATAGATTGGCATTTATATGGAGTTATATATAAAGCACAAGTAGTCCTATCCCTTGGGCCGCCGATCCCACTTTGATCCCACTTTGAGGCGAGGACAGCATTGTGTGCCCCCTCTCCTCAGCCCTATTCCTACCGCTTAACCTATTGAACAGTTAGCACATCACAGCGTCGATATCCAGCCCAAGACTCCACCCAAACGCACGTTTGTGTTGTTTGTTGTGTTGTCTGAATTGTTAGATATCGTGGGAAACAAATTCTTGTGAACATTCAATGATTCGCTTCTATGGGAAAACCTAATTGTGTTCTCATAGGAATAGCCATAGAATTAGGCAAAAGTAAAGAGAAAGAGATTTCAATTAATTATCAAAAATTATTTAATTCTAGTTTTGCTCCCTTTGTTTGAATACATTTTTGGGAATATTTTTTTGGAATATCCGATAGAATCGCATCAATAGGTATGGCATTCAGTGCTCATAACCGGAGCTCAGATAAAAAAATGAATTGAATCGACAAAAACGAACAGAGCTGTCATTTGGCACATAATATGCAAATGGTATAAAAATGATAGTTTGAAGCAATTAATAGAAAGTGTCTTCTCTTGGCTTTTGTCTAATTCTATGGCTATTCCGATGAGAAAACAATAAGACTTGACTTCTCTCTCGATTCCCATCGAAGTGCTGTCGAGTGAGTGCTCACAAGAATTTGTTTCCCACGCTCTCAGCATTTCATAAGCATATAAGCGCAGGCACAACGCACAGGCATAAGGCTCACTAAGGGGGACAATGTGTGTCCGCGCCTAACAGGGATAGGGATAGGCCTACAACACAGTACTTATAAATATATATGAATTTATGGCATAACGTGAGTATCGGCTGACCTGAAGGAAGTGTTAGTTCGGTTGAGAGTATATACAGGAACCGGAAATTCGCTCCTCAGTGATAACAGATCGGGTCATGTCTTCAATTGAAGTCCACTTCGATGTTCAATGTTTGTCATTCTCTCAGCCATTCATTCATTCATTTGAATTCAATCAAATAATTTTCATTCAAACAAATTCTCATAAAAATATTTCTTAAAACCAAACTTAACTTAAGCTCAAAATTATACAAAAACGTGATTTTGAATAAAGTTTTGCGAAATGTTTTCTTCCAATCAATCATTCAATTTAGAAATTAAGCAAAAAATTTCATGATTTACTTGTGTGTGATGTCTGCTATGTATGTAATGTCTGTGTATTGTATAATAAACTCAAATTCTAATGAATTTAAAAGTAAATGAACTCTAAAATCAATTTAAAAACTTATGAAAAGTTTATATAATATAATAATAACAACAATTCAATGGTTTATATAAATCTAAAATTCTTTATAAATTATTTATGGCATAAATTGTGAGTCATTTCATAGTGTTTTACAAACATTAAGAATAAAGCAATTATTAGATTAAAATTTTAAAAGATTTGTTGTTTTACATAAAATATCATAAATTACACATATTTTGACAATATTTGCATATTTTTTAATATAATTTAAATTTACATTCAATTACTGATTGCCTTAACGTTGAAAAAGTGATTTATTCCCTCATAAATGGGTAGTGGAAATAAAGCTCAACTAAAGTGGTGCTCAAGACATGATTTGTGGGCAAAGCCAGTCTGGAGGTCACACTTGTAGTGATAAAAGTTTCGGTTGTTATCAGTTATTGTCAACAAGTGATCATTGCTTTGTGTTTCACTTCTTAGAATTGATTCAATTAGTCTTATGTGAAATACATTGAATGCTTGACAGCAAAGAATTGCCTCAAATGACACAAAACAATGTCTTTTCGATTCTCATATCAAATATGATATCAATTCTGTATTAAAGGATTGAATGAATTACTCATTAATGACGAAATTGTTTTACATTTCAGAGATATTTCTTATAATTATGATTATTTCAAATCAATCACACCTTTGAGTACCCCTTAACTGATATATTTAAGTACCCCTGTCCTTGTATGGGACTGTGCAAGGGATACACACATGTCATCTGTTTATACCCTGGGTGTTCACACACTGAAAACACTGATCACTGAAAATATAGTTCAATAAAATCAAATCAAAGTTAGATAACGAAATGAGAGTCAAGTTTTAGTCAATCAATAATTGTGAACAACTTTTAAGTGTTTGTTATCACAAAAATTGTTTTATCAGAAAAGTATAGAAAAGTTCTCAGGAGTTGTTAAAAAGTGATTTCATTTTTGGGAATTATTTTCAAAATTTTGATAATAATAACAATAATACAATTGAGTCAATATTTGCAACAATAGTACTCATGGAAAGCTTGTACTTCTCTTCACATTTTTCTCACATCAGAATTAAAGTCTAAATTATTGGTGAAAATTAGTGTCTCTGAGAAACAATTCTTTCCCATTCGTGTGAGAAATGTCAGAATCGCACAAAAATCCTATGCATTGAAATCATTAATAATTTTAAAATCTTTATTAAACAGAAGAATCTCTTTAGAGAAACATTTTTTTATTCAAATTTCACTCAATATTATCAAAAATAACGATATAAATAAATTGATTTAAACATTGCATTCAATGATAGTTATGTTTAATATAAATGTTTTAATATTTTTTATTATTAATGAAATAATTGTCAAAATTCTCAAAAATTTTCCGCAAAACTCAATGTATAATTGAATGTACGCTTTGTTCCCACTGTTGAGAACGGATTCATCTATTGTTAAAATGCATTCAATTTGTCAGAAGTGATGTCTTTTCACATATATTACAAATGAACTGAATTTGCAAAAAAAATTATAAATATTTAATACTATGAGAAAACCCTTTCTTTGTGTCTGAGGACGAGTTAAATAACACATTATTGAGATGAGTGTCACTTACTGTACATAGTCTCACATCCCTTGCTTCACATCCCTTGCTTCACATCCCTTGCCAGTGGTTGGGATGATTCACACCAGCGATTGGATGACAAATGTGTGAAATTTCAATTTGTTTTAATCCCATTGAAGAGAATATTATAAAAATTATTACATGTTTAGTATTTCTTGAATTCAATGCCTGTTAAACATTGCATGAAATGATGTTTTGAGACAATTTGAGAACAAATTACAATATATTTAAAACCTATTGTATGTATAAATCGATTACACATTGAAAATATCATTTCAATTATTTTTTTAATAAGTTTTTCAACATTTAATCAATTTCTATAAAATTGTGTTTAATTTTTATGTAAAAAAATTAATTTAAATAAAATTAATTACAATTAAAAAACATTTATTAATAGGTCTAAAAATCGTGATAAAAATGGCATTTATTCGACAAATACAATAAAAAATACAATTAATTGTTAAATAAAAAATATTTTAAAAATTTTACTAAAAATGATAACAAAATCAAATTGAAAAATATATTACAAGTTTGACTCTAATAATGATCAAGGTCTTTATCGCATTTGCTGGCTTAGCATAGCTTGAGATGAGATTTATTGGCAATAAATGATTAGAAATAGTAGTAATAGTAGTAATAAGTGTCAATGTAGTGATGGTTCGCTTAAATCATATTTGAATTTTGTGTCAATTTTATTGAAAATGAATTTTTTGAAAAACTTTTTGCCAAAAATGCTTTTATTAATCACTTTTCGATTCTCTAATTTCACTGTGAATTACATGACATTAGTTATGATCTTTAGATAATATAAATGAGATTTTGTCACAATTTTTTGGGTAAATAAATAAGTTTCTTATTATCTGATCCAATGTGACTGAAGAGACCCTCAACTGATGGTCACATTAGAAGTCAATTGCATTTTCATTCAATAGGGACTAAAACAGCATTTGTCGTAACGTTGTTTACGAATAGCTTTGTGTTTATCATAACAAATGTCAACAAAAATAATAATAAAAATATCTTTGATTTAAAATAAATATTTGTTATGAAAATTAAATTAAATATTAATTTGATTTTTATTGAAAATTATATTAATTTATTGTAAACTTAATGCAAAATCTACACAAAAATACCATAAATGCCATTAACGCCACAATTAAATGATTTTCTTTTGTGTCCGATTTGTTTCAATCAGTTCTCAAACACCCGAAAGCCGTTCACTTTGATCTGTTCCCACACCTGCTGTTCCAACTGTCTTCAGGTACGTCCCAATACCATCCCTTCATCCCACTAACCATTGATCCCCTGCTGTGACCAACAGTCTGTCCAAAGTTGTCCTTTCGATTCGACACCAATTGAGACAAAACTTCCCGAAAATGAGGCCATTTTGGGGTTAATCCAATCGAATGGATGTCCAAACGGTTCCCATTCCTCACAACACAACTCAAGAGCTAATGAGAGACTAATTAATCAAAACTATGATTGCGTTGACATCAAAGAGATCCCATTTTATCGCAAATGCATTGAATGTATTAAACAAATGGCACTTCTTTTGCGACCTCAACAAAGTTGGTCTTTCGATGGTCTCATGTCTTGGATTTAATTCAATATATCTTTATCTCACTTCAGACCAATCCCTGTCCCGTCCGATGCAAAGAAAGCTAATAACGCTATTGCACTGTCAGATCGTTGAGGGCGAGGGTCGGACCCGAGCCCTGAGGAATGTCCGATCTATAGGAGAGCGAGCATTGGCTGAGCTATTGATCAAACATCAAGACTCACATCAATTGAGGTTTAGATCCGTTTAAACGACATATGAAGTCATTTAACAATAATTTCTTTCAGCTCTAACTTATGGGCGGCCGTCAGAGCCCGTGGCTGTCAGTTCTTAGGCCCAGCCATGCAGGAGGAAGTGCTCAGGTATGCAATTAAAGCCATTCTCTTAATTGTTTAATAATGAAATCAATCAATAGGTTAGTGCTGTTGGCTCTGGAAGACGGCAGTGCTCTGTCTCGTAAAGTATTGGTGATGTTTGTCGTCCAACGACTTTCCCCTCATTTTCCACATCAGGCCAGTAAGACTGCGATCGGGCACGTCATACAACTCCTATACCGCGCCTCCTGTTTCAAAGTAAGTCCTATTAGACATTCATTCGATTATATATTTTTATTAATTTGTCGAACGATTGGCCCAACAGTTGACCAAAAGGGACGGCGATTCGAGTCTAATGCAGTTGAAGGAAGAGTATTGTTCTTATGACGCCCTCAGACGAGAACACGACACGCAGATCGTGTCCATTGCTTTGGAGGCTGGGCTCAGAATTTCTCCCGATCAGTGGTCGTCACTTCTCTATGGGGACAGTCATCACAAGAGTCAAATGCAGAGCATTATCGATAAGGTATTGATTGATGTGTTTTTCCTTCATTTACTAAACGATTGTCTGCACCGTTAGCTTCAATCACCGGCTTCTTTCACTCAATCCATTCAAGAGTTCGTTATTGCACTCCAAAGGACAGGCGATCCGTCGGGTTTGGGTTCTCTTAGGCAAAACTTAGAGAAACTGGCGCTCATAGACCCCAGTCCTACACATGGTATGTCATTTGGCAGTCATTTCATAATTATAACAATTTATTCATAGAAGTGGTAATACATCCGACTCTTGAGGAACTGTCAGAAGCACTGGAGTGTGCGAAAAGCATTACATTACAACTGATAGAGTTTTTGAATCGATTCAACCCTTCATATAATATGTCGAATAATAACAGTAATAATCGAAACAAATTCACCAATAGTTTGACTAATAATAACATTCAAAGACAAAGAGTCGGCCAAATTCGACCCCTAATGGAAGAGCACTCCATTTCCCCGCAATTCAATTCAGAGCCGTTCTCTTCAATCAGTATTGTTTCGCCGCCTATACGACATTCAACGTTCAGCGACACGCCTGTCCTAAGACCATGTGCTTCAGTCCCGCCCTCGAGAATCATAAGAGCGCCAAATATGGCCGTTTCGCCGACACTGGCGGTAACACCACATCCCAACCTCATTGTTTCAAACCCCGAGCTATACACTGATGACTCCATTCAGAATCATTCGAATACAATCCAAACCATTTCAGTCCCAATAGTGATCGCGTCGACGGCCGGACAGTTGATTTCGGGTGGGCTCACGTGTGCCACAAATTCTATGATTACTCCGACTCTACCCTCAGAAGAGGATCAGTTAATACCATTTGATTCTGACCGACCGTTTGTGTCAAAATACGGTCCCATTTCAAGGGTCGGGTTATTCACTGGACTCATAAACACTCCAACGATGACAGCGCCGGGAAATGCTCTCAATCAGCAGCTGATGGCCAATGGTATAAATACTGGCGCCGGTACTCATCCAACGAATGTAATTCTAGGTCGCTCGGCAGTTCCCTCCCTAACCCTTATACAGCCCCTGCAAATCCTGACCACTGCCTTCTTAACCGACCCGAACTCTAACTCGCAATACGGGAGGACTGCTTTCATAGCCGAACCCACGTATCAAAGCTCATACGTTTCTGGTATTATGAGTGATTCGGGAGAGAATCCGTTGAATCGGTCATCCGTTTCCTAATGTGTTTTGAAAGTGATTTCAAATCAAATCAAATATTATTCAAACATTTATTTCAAATGATTTCTCAAAAACAGATTTATATTAAATGTTTGAAATTATAAAAATATTTACTCTTTTTGAGAGTTGAGGAAAAATATTCATAATTGAAGTTAATTTATGTATTGTACCATCGGTTCCAATGGTTCCAATGGTACCAAACGATTAGATATCAGTTTTATTGATATTTTATTTGGTTTTGGCTCTAAAGCCATCCCTTTGCAAGAGTTTAATTTTAATCAATGGTTGACTTTTTTGAGCGATATTTTTTAAACTGTTATATATATCTCATAGTATTTAATGACAAAAAATATTATAAACTTATATTAAATAAAACTTTTATTAAATATTTCACAAACAAAATGAAATTTATGTAAAAATTTGAGTCAACTTAAAGACAAATTATAATATAATTTACATTTATTTCTATCGTTCAAAACATAATGTTTTTTTGCGATTACTTAAACGAAAACTTTTTTTATTTAAATTTATTTGTGAAACAAATAATGAAATTATGATATGTTTAACAGTAATAGAAATGACCACTTCTTTCGACAATAAACTCAATGTTTGTTTAAATATTGTTTACGTGAAGTGATTTTAATTATGAATATCAATGATATTGAGTTTGAGATCAAAATCATTGGTCACTTATCTTGGACTCACAGCTCCGGGAGTCAGTCGATGACTCTATCGTCTGTAACGACAGCTATTGTCATAACTCCGACCAAAGAACAAAAAAAGTTATTCGTTGTCAACGGCAGTAGTGGTCAACCAAAAGATGTTTGTTTGGTTGAAGATATCTTTGGGTTGTTTTTTGCCATTCCTTTACAGTCATTGAAAATAATATTTGAAGAAAAGATTTGAAAATTAGACTAAAATGCGATCAAAGAGTGAATGAAAACTAATTTTATTCATAACTAATTGTTTTGTGACTAAAGCTATCAAAAGAG